>JALIZH010011287.1:175000-301622 GCA_030522465.1 Rhipicephalus appendiculatus
ATGCCTTGGACTCGTTGTTGCTGCGTGCAATAAATTAGGCGTACTTTCAGCGGTCGGGTTAGGCACTTCAGAAGCAGTTGAACCTTTTGGCCACCCTCGCTTCCGTGAAGTCGGCAGTAGAGCCTGCCATTTTCGCGGAGGTTTTCTGGTTTTTTTTGCTGCACGGTCAAGGTATTTTGGACAGCCCGGGAAAATGCTAGGCACAGAATCCGAAGAGAGCACAGGTTTCTTTTGGGTGTGCAACCACAGGGCGTTTCCCTTGTACTCTGCATGATATATTTCAGAGATCCCTTCTTCTGGGAAATGCTTCCCGCACACATGGTCAGTAGGCTCCAAGACCCTGTCTGCTCTCGGAATCGCCCATCGCCACTTATCTAAGCGCTCTGGTTCACGCGGAGCCTTGAAAAGCGACACACGCTCCGTTCAAGTCCTATACCCCGACTTGCAATTCGGGAAAAAACACCTTTTAGGCCATTTCGAGGCGAAGCCAGCCGCTTAAGGGTACTCGGCGTCATATACAGCGTCGATGTATACGTTCAGTGAATCACGAAACACGGATCAGCAAAACAAATGCACTCACATGGCTCACAGGACGCAGGGCAATGCGTTTCTAAATCACAGAACAACACGCACACAAAGCTTTCAGAAATATCTTCCTTTGCGTGCGAATTTCAGAATGCGCCCCGCATGAGCCCCCGTGACCCTATACTGTAGCGCCATCTCTACTCGTACGGCAGAAACTACTCGTGGCTCAAGGTCATCGACGAACACTATCTGCCCGCGCCCACTCCTTAGCGGAGCGGCGAGTGTCAGCACCTAACTTATTCTTACACCGTGGCAGGGACCGAGGCGTCAGTTTTTCTGTTCTAGAAGGATCTGTTTTGATACAGAGGCTCCCTAGCTTATGGGGGGACTGAAAATATTACCCTTTCATTACGCGCAGGGCCGCTTTCTTGATGTTATGAAACAGTTTCTTAACATATAGGATTATGGCTGTGTTTCTGCAAGACGTTCTTAAACTGCGCGGAATGACTATGGCACGAGAAAAATGCACACAGAACAACAAGAACAACACAGAAGAACACAAAGCAACAACACAGAATAACTCGTGTTGTCCTGTCTATATTTTCACTCGCGCATTAGTCATTTCGCGCAGTTTAACAACGTCTGTCAGCAATGAAACAAACAGCCCGCCAGAACGACTCACTCAGGTGTTTATGCAGTGCGGATTAGCGTAATCTTGAGAGTCGGACTCACTCGACAGTGCACGAATTTTCTTGAAATGCTTCTCTGCAATTAAGCCGAAATACGTGATCTGGATAGCCGGCTTCTTTAGACGTGATACGTGTTGCGTAATACTATGAGTGATCAAGTGAGTGCAATAGGTATTTAATGAGTTATTCAAGAGTATACTAGCAACACCTCTGTTGACCAGTTTAGAGAGGTTATATAGAAATGAAAGGAGTGCCTTGGAAAGGAAAGAGGTGCGTAACACCAGCAGGACCGCTAGTAAGAACAGGCTATGATGAGGCCAAGAAATATAATGTGCCAGTCAAACGGAGATTCAAAAACGACTTCGAGGGGTCAAGACTATCGCGGCACACACAAAGCACTTCGCTGCTTTCTTTTCGAAAGCATTCAGATTAGCAGTTTATAAAGATGACAAAATCATCCACGTGTATAAAACAGCTGCTATTATAGCTTTTTTTCTTAGGTGACTCCCTCCTGCATCTCTCCTATTACCGCGACGCGATCTTTATTTACAATTGCGCTTGTGTATAAACGAATATCGGGTCTGGAAAGATAAGCACTGTTGTTGCTAGTAGCGCTGCGTGTGTTTTTTCGTGGCTCCTTTTTCTCCTTGTTTCGAGTTCGCGCTGCAACCAGTGGATTCTGTTTATCTCCCAAGAAGCCCACTTTGCGGGTCTCGTTGACTACAGCGGGATCAGCCAAGAAGCAAGCATGCTGGAACGCCAATCTGACCGCGTTTCTCCACTGTATCTCACCGCGTTGCGTGGCTGAAAAAGCAATGTTCTAATACCTGATTTCAATTACCGGAGACTAATTTAGGTTCCTAGCAGTACGGGCAGTGATGTGAGTGTCAATCATACAATAATGCGCAGGTCGCGCGCACGATCCACGTTTACGACTTTATACTTCGTTGGAGAGTCAGATCGGGGTCACTTTTGACAAATATAGATGTCCCCTCGCCCGCTTTCTTTGATTGTCTAGTCTTGTGTTTTCTGTATTTTCATGGTTGTCAGTACATAGAAAAAGCAACTCTTCACAGTGAAACTCTTCACGCTGTACCCCCCATTTCCTTTGAAAGCAGAACTTTCCACGTGTCTCTTTACTTTTTATAGAAATATTTTATTTTGATGAGTCGAAATTCCTTTCGCAGTATATAAAAGGAGCAGCACATATCCGCAACTTCAATAACAGCCCTTGTATTCCCGAGTCTCAGAACTTTTTTCGTCGAATATTTCAACGGTAAGCCTCCTCATATTGAGCAAACATTTATATATTTATATTGAAAAAATTTCATGCTAGCACTCCGCTTCCACAAGTATGATGCGTGCGCTACGCAGGTTTGAAAGGAATTTCACCACTCCAAAAGCAAGTTTCCGGAGTTGCCTGCAAGAGCAGTCATTCGATCCACGTTCGCACATTTGAAGGGATCAATTTATTCGAGTTTTTAGATAAGTTCGATGTTTCTGGGATGACGTTTCCCGAGGAATACAGAACGTGGGACGGCAAAAAAAAAAGCCCTGTCGTTAGGCCGAACCTAGTTATGAGATGCCTGCGCAGAGAAGCGCCTAAAATAACTTCTTTGATAGTTGCATCAGAGTAGTTCGTCGCGCACCAGTGTAAAGAAATGTAAAATTACTTTGTCGAAAAAGAGAACCTTTACCAGGTGGTGTCCGTACTATTGCAAGCTGCCTTTGTAACAAAGGAATTCGCTTGGCTACTTTTCCGGTACTTTACGTCAAGTTCCGGGGCAAGGTCTTTGTGTGGTTCTTAGGGCTCTTGTCATATACATTGAGTAGAATTTCCCTACGTGAATGAGAATTGGCAATGAATGTAGTTTTTTTTTTGAAGGGGGGGGGGGGGGAGGGGGCGGTGAAGAGATGCCACCGGATAAGTGGCGAAATTTTCGCAGCGAGATCAAGCATGTGATTGTCCTGTGGGTTTTTTGCTGTAGAAAAAAAATCCTGCCTCTTTTGATCACGCTGTAAACTGACACCGTAAGCTGGGCGATTCACATACCGAGCTCTCGCGAGGTATGCTTTGCGATCCAAAATGTTCATTAAAGGTCACATGAACATTCAGGCTATGCTCACTTTCTACATTCTAAGCACAAAGGCTCTAAAATTAGCATCTTGCAAAGGATGGTAAACATGACTGATTGCAGTCTGTTCGACGGTATCGCAGCTATGAAGGCAGTCGCGTACGTCGACCATTCTGAAAGCTGCGGCAGGGTAAATAATAATGATTAATTGTGTCTAAGGCTTAGTCAATGGTGGTTACCTTTAAACCACCAACCCGCCACGTAATTCCCATGGCGGTGCACTAAACGCTACACTGCGCAACTGGAAAGACGCGCTTGCACCAAGGAAGCCTGGCAAGAGCCTTTATTAGATTGGGGGAGCAGCTGATGAAGTTGACATTGGTGACCATCAAAAAGTCGAACAGGGTCGATCATCCTGGCTTTGTAATAGCAGCTGGCAAATGCTACACATGTTTACGATGACATAATGTTGTGTCTTTTTCTTGTCGCATTATATATTCTAACGAGAGGCATCATTTTCTTTTATCCATAACGTTAGGTTGAGTGTTTCTATCTCACTTTTGTAAGTGAGGCATCAAGATTAATTAGTTTATATGCAAGAATATCGAGACCCAAGCTCGTCATCACCGCTTTTTGCACACGCAGCGACTGGTTGACTCTTTGAATAAAACGGTGCACGTACCGCCTCACCACATTTTATTATTTATGCCTCAAAATATGCCGCAAACGGACGCCACCTGATCACCCACGAGGAGCATATAACAAGCGCTGCTTGCACTCGTGCTCTTTTATTATTCTACATTTATATTAACACGTACTTGTGGCGATAGTAACTATATGGGTACTCCAGGCGACATTATGCCGGGCCCTTTCACGTTCGCTCGAAAAATCCAAATCGAGAGCATCGCCCCGCTCGTCGTATGTTCTATGTGCGAGCAAAAGCGCGTGAGTGCTGCCTGCGAACGCCACTCAAGTAGATATGAAACTTGGGGGTGCTTTCCGACGCGCTAAGCGCGCACTGAAACGGGATCCGAATTAGTGCTATACGGGTTACGCAGGAATTGAGGCCCTCGACCGTACCTGCTGTCACGCGAGCCGCATACTGTTTCTTCAGAGGTGACCAGCTAATGGCTCTTAGCTTTGTACATGTTGTGGTTTTCGTTGAAACCATAAAAAATACCTTAGCCACTTCGCACGATGGCGCCGACAGTGGTGGCGTAAACCCGCCGAGAGGGTAGAGATGCTTGCTATTCCAAAAAAGTACTTCAGAACGACAAGCGTAAACTCGGGCAAAGTGGTTGTATCTTTATGGGGGAAGTTACAGCCGCAGGCGCGTCGATCCTGGGTTTGATCGAATTGCGAGAGCCCGACACTCACTACATCTTGAGACTTGCTCCTTATAACTTGCATTACCGGCTCCGTGAGTTTGTACGAACATGTTCAGATTATTTAGGGGTCTCCTTAAAGACATCACATCTCTTGGAGTAGTTGCCGTGTGATATGCATTTTCCATTGAATCCACTACATAGTTATTGTGTAAAAACACGGAGTTAAACAATAGTAAAACTATACTTCCATAATAATTGTCAGGGTTTAACGTCCCAAATCCCCAATTTGGTTATAACGGACGCCGTAATGGAGGGCTACGGAAATTTCATCCACCTGGGGTTCTTTAACATGCACCTAAATCTAAGTACACGGGTCCTAAGCATTCTCGCCTCCATCGAAAATGCGGTCGCCACGACTGCTATTCGATCCCGCAACCTGCGGGTCAGCAGTCGAGTACCGTAACTACTAGAACACCATGGCGGGTGACTCTACATTTGAACAAATGCATTTTGTCGAAGTCAAACATATGTGGCACACATATTACTTTAGCTCAGTTATTGTGAAAATTTCAGCAATTTCCCCACATCAGCTATATATTAAACGTTAGTTTTCTTCCAGAGGCTGTGAGGACCGGGAAGATAACTGTGGAAGTGTAAAAATACAAGAGTATTGTAGTACTTTTCATTTGTGTGGAAATTCGTCGATTTAGCTTTACCGCAAACAGTACGGACCGAGTGGTAAGCTGTTGGCTCACCGCTATCAATCGCAAATGCGTTTGCAAACGCCATGCCATTGCGAGCAACTTCTTTTCTGTTGCACCATGCAGCTTCCTTGACAAGAAATGGACAGCATTCTCGCCAAGTACCTCGCTATGGGGCTTGCTACAGCACTTGGTAAGTTTCAGCAGTCCAATCAAAACGGACTCTTAGCTTTTCATAGGCAGGTAATTGAGTATACATCGTAGCGTGACTTCATGTTCAAGTTTCTTCGTGCATTGTAAAAATTCGCGTGGATTGATGGTGATGCCGGTAGAGACACACGACAAATAATTATGCCTGAAGGTCGCAAACAACCGATACACAGGGTAGACGCCAAACAAGCCATTGGCTGCACTGTCGGACATGCAAAATGCGCCTAGTAGTGTTTCACCCATGTTCCTTTTACGCTTTTAAATGTGGCATTTAAATAAGTACTCATGAATCACGCTGGTATATAAGATATGTACACAGGATTTACATGCGCCTGGTTCACCTGTAGTTATCAAAAGGTTATAAAAATTGGCGCTACTAGCCATCAGTTATGTGAGCTTGTCCTTGCTTAAGTCACCTGCGGAAAAGAGTATTTGAAATAGTTATGAAACGATATTTCTGTAATGGCAGCAGATGCCTGGGACATCACTGTCGGGATTCAGACTCGGATGTGAATGTAAAGCTGTTAATTCCAAGCGACTTTTGCATGAGCTGTTGTAGTAATTCTTAAGTGTTGATTTCGCCTGATATGATGATGTATTGTCGAGATCTTCCAACTAGTTCTGACAGTTAACCGAAGAAACTTTTTGTGCTGTGGACATGCCTGACGGCTTCATTTGCACATGTTTACCGTAGTTAACTTAATACTACCCGGTAACGAGACTAGGCTAGCATATCACATTAAACGTCGAATAGTGATGTAATGGCTTAGAGATTTATTTAAAGGCTTGGTGTTTGCAGTCGCCTTTTAAGGAAGTATGACTTTCTCAGTGCGAACGACGTAACGTAGTTATCTAAGACTCCCATAGAAGTTAGGTAGAACTCTTATACAAGATACTTCTTCTGCCTGAGTGAAGTTGTTTTCGTGTCGCCAGAGTTGCAGAAACAACCAATGTTTTGTTCACGGGGTAGTCTTAAGAATTCGGAATTTTTTATTTAGTCATTTGCCATTTTGCGCAGAATTTGGCACTGAAACTTCGGCACTGTTGATACTATGTTTTCGATCAGTGACTTTATTTCCTTTAAAAATGATACATTTATCGGCGTAAAGCTTCATGTTACATTCCCAATGATTGGGGCGGATCGTTATTAAATATAAAGGATGAATTATGCCCCCAAGCCCTACCCTGGGGTACAGTTTACGTAAGTTATGCTACCTCTGATGTTTGCTGATATATTCTTAGATAGTGCGCCCGCAATTGAAGATATATTCTAAGCGATTTATCGATCGGTTTTTAACTATTAACCCTCTATTGCATGAATTATGAGAAAATCAATTGAAAAATTATTTCATCCTTTTTTATCATTAACTACATGAAGAATAACATGTACAAAAATTTTCAGATTTATTGTGACTATATTAATGAAGATAAAGGTTTGTGCCAAATATGGCACACTATGCAAGTGGGCGAGCAAAATTGCTGCCATGGCTGAAAAACAAAATCTCACTGATTGCGGTCTTTTTAGCTTCATTTGTGGAATAAAGCAAAGCAATTGCTTCCTGTGTTCAGGCATAATTGAACATTTTGGTTAGTGCGTCTGACTGCCGACATCTACGTGCAAGATGGCCGTTTACACGTTCGGCTCTCCGCATGGTGCCGCCTTTGCTGTACTTTCCTGCCCGAATTTCCAACCGCTGACTTGTGGTTGTGAGCGTCAGTTGCCGACAAATCGTGAAAGCTAAATATCGCCGTGCACTGGTTGGACTTCACATAATTTTTTCGTGCACCCACGCCAATAATGTAACAAAAATTGCCAGGTACTGCTGCTGACACTCGATATTTTCGTGAAGCATCTCAAAACCTACCACGACAACTGAAATCTGGAAAAACGAGCTTTCCTGCATGATCTCAGAGGATTTCTTTTTCTTTGTATTTGCACTGTGCAACAAAACATAGATGACATCACATTGCACATTTCATCACTCACATGCATACTGTGCCAAATATGGCACATACCGATTTCCGACTATATACCGTAGTGAAAAACGGAATTGAGAAGAACCTTAATGAGCATGAATTTTCAAAGCCACGAGATATGCCAAAATAATTTTTTTCTTGCTTCTGCAACGAGAAAATGGTTGCAAGAAAAATATAGCAGTCACTGTTGTTCATGATCCGAGCTTGCACGTGCACCGTGAAATCTATTTCATGTCTAGATTTCATACTGCTCTAGGGATGGCAGCGCTTTTTTTATATTTAGTGCACGTAACTATAAGGATTACTCTAACTGTGCCACATTCTCCACTGGTCCTTTTGCGCCAGCTATAAAAAAATGTTAATCGGTATGTGCCAAATATGGGACGCCATGCAATAGAGGGTTAAAACTTGAAATATTTATTACCTTTTTCATCTGGCTCAAATGCATTTGAGCAGCGAACATTAATAAGATCTATCAAACAATAAAACGAAGCAAGGTATACACGATGTTATTTTTGGTAATTGTGAGATAAATGAACAGAAATTAAGGTAGACGAAAAGGTAACTTCCCGCCAGCAGGGACCGAATCTGCAATTTTCCAATAACGCGTCCGATTATCTCCCGATGAGTTACGGCGGCGCTCATCCTACCGTCCACATCGTGGAGTATACATGTGCATTTAAACCTGTGAGTGTTAACCGGTGCCGCTCATATCCATCACGGCGAGTGTGCAACACCTTTTTTTTTCTGGCACCAAGTAACATATGATCTTTTAAGAGTTAACAGCTAGCCGAAAATCCCTGGCATACTACCTGAATGCATGAAGTCTGCCACAAAGAGACACATTAAGGACTTCATTGTCGGTTTTCATTAGTCTTGTGCCTAACAGAAAAAAAAAACATGGCTGATCCCTCTATCATATGAATCGGTATAACACGAAAGTGGAACGTGTCTTTACAGAAGCAGTTGATTGTTTATTCTGTATTGATATATGAGAGCTTGTTCAGTGTCTATTAGTGTTTGGCAGATATAGCACCCCTTAATGTAAACACACCCACGTTCACGCCTATGGTACATGTCCGTCCCAACGAATAACGCCCACGATCATGATTTAACCCTTGCTAGAGGGCACTAGAGCATACTCTACGCTTGAGGCTGCAGAAGGTGTTAACATATACCTGGACAGCTCATACGGCGAATCCCATGCAAGGAGGCATGCTCTCCTTGAAAGCGTCGTGAAACGCGAAGAGAAACGCAACGCGCGCCATGTCTTTTCTCTAACCCGGCCGTGATTCCTCAAACGGTGATCGGGGAACGTGGTGCGACAGCCGGGCGAGAGTCGGAGAGCTCTTCTTTTTTATGAACGAATGCTATCAGCGAGGCTTGTCCTAAAGCCGCCACCTCGCGGTGTGTTAAAACGTTGAAGAAATTGCACTTCCTCGATTTGAAACACATCGAATGGGACGGTCGTAACAATGGTGCATTGCTAGAGGTCATATCGGCAGTCCCGCATTACTTCACTCTTCCACCTCCAGAGGGCAACACCATCCCGCTTACAAGATCACTGTGAGAGGAAAGTGCGAGATATAAAACACGCGTCCGTATAACTCCTTCCATGGCTTTGACGGTGGCGTAGTTGGTTGAACGCCCATAGTAGACCGAGAGGTCGTGGGTCCGACGCCCGGCAACGGTACATTTTGCTTTGCGTTTTATTTATTTGCTATGCGAACGCATTCATTTTGCTGGCATATTTCCGTGACGGAAATACGTCGTGATAGTCTTGGTGGACCCTGGCATAAAACACTTTTGGGCTAAAAAAAACGAGCACTTAAGATTCCCGCTCGTTGTTTAAAAAAAAAAGTCACAGTTTCGCCGCAAAGGCGAAGCAATGAATGCGATAGCAACACATTGGCATTTCAAGCGAAGAACGGCAAGCAGATCGAAACTCGGAGCGCGCTGCTCAAGCGCGAAGGACGCACGAAACATACGCACAGGTGTACACAAGACGAGCGCGAACTAACAAGTGTCACAGTTGTTACTTCACTGTGTTGCAACAGCGCGCTCCTTTCCGGAAACGGGGCCTCTGCAGCTTGCGAAGTGACCTTTGTGCGCTCTGTAACATAAACGCAATCTTCCCGGCGAGAGCACACAGCGTCAAACTGCCCCCATCCACCCACCCCAAGATAAGCGCGCGCGCACGCGCACCCTGGCAATGGCGACTACGCCCGTGCAAGTCGGGGTGTTGGGGAGCCAACGCGTCGCAACGAGTGGGGCGCCGAGCTAGGGAGCCTTCATGTGCGCGCCTCCGTGCCTCCGTCACGAAGGCGCGCGCACGTGAAGGCTCCCTACGCCGAGCGCGCACTTTGCGCCATCTCGCTGGTTTGCTGGTAAGGCAGAGAACACGCTGATATTCTCCCCCGAGATCTCCGTACCGCCAGGTGCGAATGGTGTATATAAATAGCGCGCCGTTAGTATGCAGTAGCATGTGCGCTCTTGTGGCGTAGCGGTTAGAGTTGCGCGCTGCGGAGCGAGAGGTCGCCCGTTCGAGTCCGCGCCGGAAAGTATTTTTAACACGAAAGTGTTTTATGCCGGGGTCCACCAAGACTTCACTCACGCATTTCCGTCACGGATATGACGTTGTTAAAAGGTACACGAACACAATACAACGAAAGAAATCAGAAGAAAAAATTGGCCGCGTATCTGCGTGCTTCGCTGCAAATGTCATCGAAAGACGATAGTCTTCTGCCGGTCTCATCCGCGGCCACCTGTGATGCTGTTCTACCCCATTTCCGTCCTGGCATGACCAAGCGTCTTCTCGCCGCAAGCGCGGTGTTTTTGGCAGCGTGTAAAAAGCTGAGAAGGCGCGCAGAGCGACCATGAAAAGAGATTCTCTTGTTTGCAGCGACAAGGGCAGACTGCGCCAGCTATCGCGCGTCGGATGAAACACGCGGCACTTCGCGCGACCTCGGAGATAGACGACGGCTCTTCGCTTTTGCAAGGCAGCCCGCATTTTCAGCGCAGCCTTTTCTTAGGCGCTAGGGTCTTCAGAATTAAGTATCTATGTATTTTCTATAAAAGAACACACCACTTAATACTTCCGTATTGTTGTTGCGCCTCATATATGCGTAATATTTGCTTTTTGATCGACAATGTTCACAAGTATGCACAAAAACGACCGATCAAGTTGGATGGGCGTTCAGAAAGCAGTCAAACTTTGGCCAGCCTGTTGAATCGTGCGACGTGCCGACAAACAGACAAACAGACAGACAGACAGACAGACAGACCAAAATTTCTCCATTTAGGTATCCCAAGAAAGACTATCGTCTTTAAAAGTTACGCGAAATTGGAAGTAGAGCTGTGCACGGGCTCCGGGTAGCCCGAAAGCCCAGCCCGGCCCGCGGGCCGGGCTCGGGTATGCGGATGTCTTCCCAACTCGGGCCCGGGCCGGGCTCGGGCTATTCATCTCGGGCATCGGGTGGGCCGGGCCAGGTGCAAAGCCCGCATCAAACCAAAAAAAAAATATAGACGTTGTGCCGGCATTGTTTTCTAGCACTTAGCGATGAGCACACAGATCACCTTTGTGATTATTTATCCATACAATCATCCTCCTGTCCTGCATCATAGATAATAAACTGCTGGAAGAACAAGGAGTCTAATTATTCTAAGCTTGTTATGCTTGCGAAAAAGATATTTGCGATTCCGGCTACCAGTGCGAGCAGCGAACGGAACTTCAGTTCGACAGGATATGTGATGCACCGCACTTCACTTGAGTCCGAATCACTGCACAGCTTGTTATTTTCACAGAACTTGTAATCTGTGTATATACATTAACATATGTCGTTTGCATATCTTTAACTTTGATATGTTGAATAAAATGCAACATGATCAAAAAGCGATACCTTGTCTGCGCAGCAAACTTTCATAGTGTCGGGCCGGACCGGGCCCGGGTTTGTGTTTTTGTACGTCGGGCCGGGCCGGACGGGCTCGAAGCCCTTTGAGGTCGGGCTCGGGCGGGCCTACGACGCAGTCAATGGGCCCGGGCCGGGCTCGGGCTTGAAAATTAGGCCCGTGCACAGCTCTAATTGGAAGTCCCGGGAATCGAACCCACGACCTCTCGTTCCACGGCGATAGAAAGCGGGCGCTTAACCGGCTGAGCCATCGGCGCATCCTCGGAGAATGCTTCAGACGGGCCTTATATATCTCACACTCCTTCGCTCTGTACCGGCGCTCTTCGTTTCTCGGGGCCGTGCCGCCGCCTAAGAGCGGAGAAGAGAAGTACTGCATTATGACACCAACTAACACCGACAAAGAACGCTGCGGTAGCCTCAGCACTACGGCGCCTCGATGCCAGAATGCGAACAGACGCTGGCATCAGAGCGGCCTACCAACGCCGCCTAGATGGCGTTGGTCCGACTTGAAACAAAGTGTAGCGTTGCCTCCGCAATCACCTCCGACAAAGTTTCTGGAGCTAATTTCTCTGACCACAAACGGAAGCTTTGATTGCGACGTGCTCTACGCTCTGATTTGACTCGGTGACAATGCAGTTACGTGCTTCGTCCTTCGCGTTGTACTGGTGCGAGTTACGTGCTTCGTCTTTCGCGTTGTGGTAGCGTGCTTAGCGTAGTGCAGCTTCCATATGCAACAATGGTGTATCTCCGCCGTCTACTGATACGAGCGCTATGGTGCCGACTACGAGAACTGCTGCATTAAGCACCGCCGAAAGACAACGTCGTCGACGGGCGACTGTCGCGCAAGTGAGTTTGGCAGGCGTTGGTTTCGGTGCAGCGATGGACACGCCATGGGGGGAGCGGGAGGCCTTCGCGCGTTCATGGCTCAAGCTGAGAACTCTGTCTTTCGCGTTTGCGAAGTTGAGCGCATCGCGACCCAACTGTCTGCAATACAGACGCCGATGCAGGACCGAAATGGTCGTATCTTCGCCGAAGTGACCTATCAGTTGGACGCTGCTCGCCAGCGCGGCGCGGCATGCCAAGCACATCCACAGGACGGTCGCCGACCCGCAAATTACGCTCCTTTGCTGCAGCGAACCGTCAGTTGAAAAAATCACGGCATATCCGCTGAGTGAATGATGATGAGTGGGCGAAGCTCCGGAGGTACATCATCAAAGACGTGATGGTGGTTGGTTGCATGTGGTCAAACGATATGCATGTGAGACCATATCGCGATGCCATGTGTTGTATGGCATCGCGATCGTCATCGTCATCAGCGTCATCGTTATAACGCATAGTGGGTACATTCCATGTGATGGCATCGCGATGCCATACAACACGCTGACGTGTTGTATGGCATCGCGATCGTCATCGTCATCAGCAGGTGGCTACTACTACAAACATGGGACGCACGACCCACGGGATAAGGAGCTTCGCCCCTAAAACGATTGAGTTAAAACCCATTCGGTTTCGCTTGCACGGTTCGCGAACGCCTGTGGTCCAAGTGTGATTTGCGCGCGTAATGTAGTGTCTCCGTAAAGTGTATCCTGGTAGTGAGTCGTTGGTTGTCATGGTGATGTGCCACCAGGTATCAACATGGGTGCATAAACATCTAAGGGTGCTGTAGCCACTGAACACAAATAGACATCATACACCAATGTGCAATAAACATTGGACTACTTCTGTGAAGGCACGTTTCACTTTCGTGTACCATACCGATTCCTATATCAGCGGGATCAACCACATTTTTTCTGATTTATTTTTCTTCGTGGCTTTTATATATATATATATATATATATATATATATATATATATATATATAGACATATAGAGAGCATGACGCCGACACCGACGGCAAAAGGCAGCCGAGAGTGTCCATATAATTGCCATATATATATATATATATACATATATATATATATATATATATATATATATATATATATATATATATATACGCTCCGTCGTTTCCATAAAATTGCTATGTTGAGTAGATTCTTATTCGGTACTGAACGTCGCTTTTTACCTAAGCGCCTTGAGAAGTCAAACCGGCCTCGCTTCAAACAGTAAAGTGCTTCCTTTTGAGTTATCATAAAGTGTCTTCTTTCTTATTTCGTATTTGTCATTCAGGTGTTTATTAGGGCTGTTTTTTTTTTTTTTTACATCGCTTCGATTCAATGAATCTTGTTCGTCTCTCCGGCTTTTTACCGAACGCCCTTTGTTGCTAGATTGCTTACACTGCAAGCCGTATACAGATGTATTTACATGGCCAGGCAAAGCAACGCCAGCTAGCAGCAAAGCGAAGAAAGTGGTTACATGTTCGGTACGGGTTATGCGATCGACGTACGAAGATGGCCATCCTCCCGTCCGCCTGATCAGTCATATCTGTGAATTTAAACCTGGGATTGGAAAAAATTACACCATCTCCCGCTAAAGGGAACCATGTGTAGATGTGAAGCAGCGGGCGCTAACGCTTACACTGGCGGCGGCGTATATATATATATATGCTACAGAGTTACGTACTTACTCCATGTTGAACACACTATGTTACTTTTTTCAGTGCGGAGCACTTTAGGGGGGGGCAGGCTGTCGTATGCGGTCGTCGCAGCTTGGCGTAACGCCAGGCAACACCACATATGGCATAGCCAGGTGCAGCATATTGAGCGCGCGCTCGCGCCAAACGGAAGTCTTCTTCCTCTTGTTCTTCGAGTGCCTTGATGATAATATAAAATGCGGACATTACTGCTATGGATAGGGAAACACTACAAAACAAGCCACGTATAAAATTTGAAAGCGGAAGCAAGCAAGAAATTAGAGAGAAAGAGAAAGGAAAAAAATGAAGAAAAAGAGAGACAAATAGAATTAAAGCGAGAAAAACACAAAAAAAAACTTGAAAGAGAATACGACAGAAAGGGTGGAGGAGGGAAAGAGAAAATCGGAGAGAAACAATTAGGCTGCCTCGCTCCGCACTAACCATCAGTTGGCACCACTAGGGCCTGAGCTACCTTAACTTTTACTTTCCAGTTGGTCTGATTTGCGCAAATCAAGGATATTGAAAAAAAAATTGCAGGGAACTCTTGCTAATATACAGTAAGATACATAAGTTGGAACTGTGAAATTACAGGTTTCACTGTTTTGAAGAATACATTACTTCGGACAGACAATACATTACGAGGATTGAGGTAATATTGGTGATAAATTTAGGGCATGGTGGCACACAGGTCACCACTTCGTTACAAATGTAACACTGATAGCATCAATACAGCCATCGATCCACTTGAGCAGGAGTAATAAACAGATGGGGTTTGTACATTTGCACATAAAAAAGGAAATGTGTAAGTCGTGGCAATCGATATGTATATATTCGCCATGTGTATGGTGCAAGTGAAATACAATCGTTTTTTTTTTATTTTTCAGTTGCTCTGATCATTGCCCCCTTACAGCGCCGAAGCGTTTTCTCAAGACATATGGGACGGTATTGAAAAAGCTGGAAAAGCAGTAGGAGACTTATTTGGGAGGAACGAGGAAAAAGTCCGAGGAGTGAAGTGTCTGTTATCGTGGCAGCATGTAGCAATTCAGCGACTCACGAAACTGGAAGCCCTATTAATTTAATAAAAATTCACAGCATATCCACGGGGTGAATGATGATGAGTGGGCGATGCTCCGGAGGTTCATCGGTAAACCGTGAGTCTTCCGTGAATTTCACCCAGTACATCATGAAAGACGTGACAAACACTGTATATATACAACGAAATGATTTTATTGTTCGTAAATGGTAGCTATAGACGTGGCTTTCGTTCACCCTTCATTATAACGGCTTTATGGTCGGTAAAGTGAAGGGATAGAGGTTCTTGGATGGGCCGTAGTGGGAAGTTTGCAAAGACGAGATCTATGCAGGTTCCTCGGATGGTTGTGGGCATGTGATCGAACGATATGCACCTGGGACCATATCGAGACGAGATCGATGCAGGTTCCTCGGATGGTTGTGGGTTGCATGTGGTCGAACGATATGCAATGGTCGAATGGTCTAGTGACCATTCTGAGACCTAGAGGTGGCTACTACTATGACGACGACGACGGACGCCGGACCAGCCTACGCCCTAAGGAGCTTCGCCCCTAAAATCACAGCATATCCACGGAGTGAATGATGATGAGTGGGCGAACCTCCGGAGGTTCATCGGTAAACCGTGAATCTTCCGTGAAATTCACCCAGTACATCATCAAAGACGTGACAAACTTTATGGTATTATGGCTTTATGGCTTTATGGTCGGTGAAATGGAGGGAGAGCGGTTCCTGGATGGGTCGTAGTGGAAAGTTTGCAAAGACGAGATCGATGCAGGTTCCTCGGATGGTGGTTGGTTGCATGTGGTCAAACGAATGCATGTGAGACCATATTTGTTGTATGGCATCGCGATCGTCATCGTCATCGGCGTCATCGTTATGACGCATAGTGGGTACATTCCATGTGCTGTGCCGTGATCGCAGGGTCATCATCATCGCACAGGGGTGGCTACGACGACGACAACGACTCAGGACGACGCCGAACTAGCCTATGCTCTAAGGAGCTTCGCCCCTAAAAATTGAAAAAAAGCAGGCAACTCGCCTGGACTCGATAAATATTTCGAAAACATGGGAAAGCAGCGTGCATCACCGTAACACAATTTTGCCTCTTTTTCTTTGCGTTTATCTGTACACATTGTGACGTGAGAAAACACACATACCACCGCACACTCCTTCTACACAGAAGTGTTAACCTGAAGAATCCTGGGAGGCCCTGCTCCGCAGTCCCGACCCCAACGTCCAGCAGGACATCATCAGTCGAGCCCTTGCTGCTACCGTGTCCCAAGGGATTCTGGCCGACGGATAGGGGCGACGGGCGATGCCTGACGGGATTGATTGATTTTTCTTTTTAATAAAGTTTTCTCTCTCTCTCTCTCGAGGTTTTCAGTGTACCATAGGCAGAAAGTTGATGACGATGATGATGATGATGGGGACCTCGTATGGATGGCGTTCACCCACAAAGGGGGGATAGGCCAAGAACTGGGCTGCAGGAGGATTAAAAGTGATATTCATCTTGAACCACCTCGCGCTCTCTTGTTCATCGTCTGCATCACTCTCAAAACACCTGAGCAGATTTGTCCGACCGCGGGATGCAGTAACTTTGATAACCGAGATGAATACAAAGAAAGAGATAGAAAGAGAGAAGCAGGCAGAAGAAGAACGACAGAGATAGAGAGAACTTGTTGGCGAAAACATGTCTTCGCCAGGCTAGATTCGAACCCGTGTACCCACGATCTGAATGCGAGCGGCGTATCCACTCAGTTATTCATGCACGCTATACTAGGCGACAACTTATCTTTACACTCAAGGCTGCGGAGGCGGCGCTTCCGGCACATTTGTGTTGCTCCGCAAGTAGTACGGCAGCTTGCGGCTGATTGCGCTTTTGCTCACTGGCATTGTTAACGTGTTTACAAAATTATATGCTGGAAAATGTGTGTGGGAAAAACATTTCGGTGGTTCAGTGTACATTTCAGTGCCATATTCCGAGTATATTTTTCTTGGAGCACTAAACAGCGCGTTTGCGACCGAACACTGACCCAGTAGGTCATGGTCGCCATGGTTGCTTAGGAAAACGGGTTTGCTGAAAAGGTGGTGCTGTCTAAGAAATGGAAAGAAAAGGAAGACATTCTTGCAAAGTGAACAATAACTGTGCTTTACCTGCAACTTCCCGTAACTGTGAGAGCCACATAATAATTAAAGCAGCATTTATTTCAGCATGGCAAAATGTGAAAATTATCAGTAAACTTAAGGTACTATTTTTTTTGCGCGGTAGCAGGCATGCGCTTCGGTTCTGTAGCTTCCACGGTGCTGTCAAAAAAAAGTTCTCGCCGAGTATAACAGGGCATCGCATTATGATTCACTGTCTACTCATGTGTCAGCTTCACATAACCAGCTCAATATTGCATTTTGAGAAAGAAAATGAAATAATATGTTGTTTCGTGTGTGTTTCACTAATTAATTATAATTAGCATGTAATAAATACTTCTTATTCTGCATTCCGTCATGCTCCCTTTTGATATAAAATGAATGAAATCATAGGCTTCTAATGTGTGCGCAATAAGTTTATGCTTTAATTCATTTCGAGAAAGCAAAAGTAATACTTTTGACGTTGGTTCTAAACGCGGCACGTCGAACCACCCGTCGAGCATCACTGTTCTTTTGCAAAACGTCATCGGTTACAGTCATACGCAGTACATTGATATTAAGTCAAGTCACATTGACTCTGTAGACGGTTCAATTCGTCAAATGAACAATGTATCTGGATCTATTTTGGCCACAACTTGAGACTACAAGCATGAAACAAGTTGCGTACTCCAATATTGGACACCGCCGCTGAAGGGAATTCATCACAACATAGTAATGTGGTGGGAGAGGGAAGTTAGTGTGATGTGGAGGCAAATAGGAAAGGAGAGAGTTAACCATAGTTTAGAAAGAAATAGTAAAAGAGAACAAGAGCGAATGAAAGGAGAGAAATAAGATAAAAATGGAAAGACAGATAAATAAATGGAGAGAGAAAGATATACAAAGAAACAGAACCCAAAAAACACCTCCCAAGCACTCCGTACAGATGGTTAACCAGGGAAGTTGAAACGTGCGGCCACAGGCGGTCGCAGACGTCGCAGCCGAAGCCAAAGTGCCGCTCGGGAAACTCCCCCTGAAAGCGGGTTTTGGCCCAGGCGAACGCGTTCCCGCTATAGTTGCGTTGACGCTGTTCTTCCCGCAATGCCGCCTCCTCGGCTCGCCGTTTTCACATGCGTTCAATATCTCCAGTTAGCTCGGTGCCGTCTTTAGCAGTATCCGCCCGCCATTGGCACTTGCGTTCCGCTTCGCGATTTAGAGCGGCTTGGAAGGCTGCCGGATCCTCGGTACGTAGTTCATTCTTGCGCTTGGCCACCCGCCCGGTTCTTGTGCCCGGACTGCAGCATCGGCCCAGCGAACACTCGTTCTCTGACGGATATGCTGTCGGCGCAGTTGTTCGAAAGTTGTCCGCTATTCGGCGCTGTTGTTCTAACGTTGTCTGATATTCGGGAGAACGTGCCATCCGTGGCCTACCCATGTGGAAGTTGTAATTTGAAACTGCTGCGTGGGGGGCTCGGCGGCTCGGCTGCGACGGGATGTCACTGACGGTACAGCCAACGGAGCGTGTGCTTGGGTATGACGCAGACAACGACGTCAGTAACGGCGCTGCAATGATGCGCGCCCTTGGGTGTGACGTTGAGAACGACGAAATTGACGGCGCAGCTTTTGGAGGCCGTTATTGAAACTTGTGGCGAACAGTTTTTTGTTTCGCCTAGGCCCTATACAGGTTTGTCTGTAAAAGGTAGGAAAAAAAGACAACAAGCATAGCCATGCCTAGTATAGTTTATCAAGGCGCTGGAAAGAGAAATGTGAGAGGGACGCAAGCCCAGCCAATCCAGGACCAGCTAAGCACCCGCCAGCTCTACTGTGACCCAGCCTTGTGCGACATAGTGCGATGTGCGGTAACGTTTTACGTATTTTTCTATAGTCACAGTGAAGCGAGGAAAGGAACGTACATTGTAAAAAATATTTTCTGAAAAAAAAACAGAAAATATCTGGCAGCTCTCTTGCCAGAAAATGTCTGTAAAGCTATGTTTTCTGTTTTCAGGCTTTCTGTGTTTCAACATATTTTTTCGTTTTACGTTTACATAACTTTTACAGAAATTGTCTGCTTAAAACACAATTTTCTGCTCTGCCTTACAGATAAAAGCTCTGTTTTCTGTTTGTCTTCTTTCGGTTATTTCACAATCAATTTCTGTTTAACTGTACAGAACTTTCATGCTTAAAAACATGCTTCAGTTTTCAGTCACAGAGAGAACTCTGCTTTCTCTTGTCATTTTCCTATTATTTCGCTGCTATAATTTTCGCTTAAAGACACGTTGTAAGTTCTGGTCTGCACATCAAGTAACAAAGAATATATGTCTTCTGTTAGTGCCTTCGTGTTATTTAATTATTGCTTTGAAGTTCGTGGAGCTACACCCGCAGTAAGATGTTCCTAGCACCCTAGTAAATGACGCATTACAAACAGGCACGTTTCATTGGATTCTCCTTTCATATTAAAAAAATGCATCTTTATTTATGCACAGAAAATGCCGCATGTAAGTAAACAGCTTAAAAATTATGAAAACAGCATACAACTTGCCACTGTAGATTCAAACTGGCTTTCGAACAAATTCAAAATTCGTGGTCTCGTAGATCTTTCATTAAGTTGGCCACTATTAATGCGAGGCAGTGTTGCTTCCTTGACTTCTCAACCTTGGTCCCTCTGTCTGGGTTCAGTGCCGCGATTGCCCTAAAAGAGAATAATGATGGTTTTTATATCGGCTGCTGCATCACTATGGTGAACTCAATTGGGCACACTGAGAACAACAACGATTATGTTGGTAAAGCGCTCAAGAAACACTCGTATTGCCTCTTTAAGGTCTGCTGGGTGGAATCAGTGAAAAAAAAATAACCTGATGATCCAGAAGGCGGTTCATTTCTAGAAAATTACATTATGCTTCACAAAATGTCAGTCCTTGCAGCGTAACGACTCTGAACGAAATAATGCTCATCACAGAACAAGGTCTCATAGAACAATACAAACTGACACGCACATAAACACAGACACACACACACACACATATATATATATATATATATATATATATATATATATATATATATATATATATATATAGTGAAAGCTCGGTAGTTCAGACTTCACGGGGCCGGAAAAGAATATCCCAATTAACGGAATGCCGAATTATCGAGAGTATCAAGAAAAAAATTAACAAGTGGCAAGACACATTAGAAAAAAAAACGACGCACTCAGTGTCATTCAGGACATCGTTCACAATGTGTCCGCGATTCAAGACCCCGTTCAAGACAACCCTTTCAGGCCATAATTTCAGGCCCAGGCCCTTTCAGCGTAAGCAGACTGGCTTTCACAATTTGAGATGCGCATGATCATGGTAGTCCAAACAGAAGAGAAAAATCAGTGCTCTTACTTTTCAATGAAAACAAATTCTTAGCCAAATTATTTGCAAAGTAATTGTTATTTCGAAGTATATTGATTACTTTGAATTGCTTACTTGAAAAATGATTTTGATGGGATAGCATAATGCCCAATTACCAAAATTTAAATTTGCAATACATAACTAAGATAACTGTGGTGTTCAACAGAATGCGTTGGCGGGCTAGTTGGTCAGAATCCATATTGCTTATCTAGCGCAAAAAACGACACCACAAGAAAGAAGCGCTGTGTCCCGTCTTAATAGTACGTTATGTTGGGTCAGTTGGTGCATCGTTATTTGAAATACGTGGCGCAAGGTTACTACAGAGAAGAGACAAGAAGAGACAGAAAGAACGCCAACTCACAACTAAGTTTATTTTCATGAAGCATTCACCATATAAAGGTTCTTGAAGGACATGCGCAGAACTTTCCACTCACTGCACGTGCAGGAAGACGAGGTTTGAAAAGATCACAATCATGATATCTGGGAACCAGCAACAAACAAATGTATCCTAATGTAAAGCCATCGAAAAGAAACAACGGAAACCCAAACCTGCGCAAAGCTCGTGGAAATCACTGAAAAAAAAAATGACAGACACTTCGTAAAAAACCATCTAAAGTACATCTAGATCCAACAGTTCAAATTCACTCGTATGCAACAAAACTGATGGCACGCTGACGCAAGAATCACCTTTCTTCCTTATGTGAAAGGCTTCCAGTAACTCCCGCGCCAGCGCATCCCGGCTCCTTCCAAGTAGTCGCGTGCGATCGAACTGCGGTGTGCAGCCACACGAAGCACAGTGAAAGGGTAAATGAGACCCTGTTCCAGTCCTAATTGATAAAGAATGCTCCCTTAAACGGTCATTTGTACAGCGCCCTGTCTGGCCTATATAGACCTTGCCGCAGCTCAGGGGTATTTCGTAAACAGTGCCCACAGCACAACGCAGAAAGGGCTTTGCATGCTTCTTATCGCACGCCGCCTTGGCACCGCTCGAAGAAATGCGGGCGCAGAGCCTTGAAAGCTTATTTGGAGCAGAGAAGACCACAGGCACATGGTGCCGATTTGCAACCTTTTTTAGGTTGTGGGAGATTTTGTGCATGTATGGCACAACATGCGGTCTTTTTTCTCTGGCCTTGCAATGGCTCTGGCCTCCTGCGTTCCCCTTTCAGCCTCTGAAGCAACGTTTCGGACACACTGACTAAGACCGAAGAAGGGAACCCAGCTGCAGTAAGCCGCAGTAACTGACAGAAGAAACTATCATGCACTGTGTGCTCGCATGACTTGGACAGCGCAGAACGAAAACACATTGCAGCTATAGCCCTCTTTACCACCTTTGAATGAGCGGAATCGTATGCAAGAAGACCTTTTCTCGTTCTAGGGCTGAACTTCCAACAGACATGACCATCACCGAGAGTCAAGTTAATATCTAAAAACTGCAAGCTCTTGTCATTGGGCAGCTCATGGGTAAAGACCAAGCCTTTTCCATGTTGTCGAAACTGGTTCAGAACCACATCTACCTCGCTAGAGTGCGTTACAGGGTTAGTAGAAATTAAAACCACGAGGAAATCGTCCACATATCTAAAAATCTTAGGGACCTTTCCTGGGTCCAAGGCACTTACTAAATCACGGTCAATAGACGCCAAAAAAAATGCTACACAGAACAGGTGCAACGCAGGAACCGATACAAATGCCCTTTCTTTGAATAAACAAATCATTATTAAAAGAAACAAAGGTGCTACGAAGGTAAAATTCTAAAAGTGACATAAAATTGGTGACGGATACGCCAGAGGTATTGATAAACGTCATGCCCCCATGTTCCTCGATACAGTCCCTTACACAGGATAAAAGTTCATTATGGGGCACTGAATAAAAAAAGATCCTCAACGTCAATCGAAAAAACATAACTGATGTCACTTCGGCTTTTCAAGAAAGCTATGACGTCGCAGGAGCTTTTTGTTGCGAATGGATCTACAAACGCTAACGTATTTAAATTCTTCAACAGATAACGACTCACTTGCAGCTGCCAAGCACCATTTTCCGTCACAATTGACCTAAACGGCATGTCAATTTTGTGTGTTTTTACATTGAAAAATACATCCAAGGTAGTACCTTTACATTCGGAAACTGATTTTGCAAGATTGGCTAAATTAAGGCTTTTGCACAACTCAATAGCACGACTTTTTACCTTTGACGCTTTGACAGTAGTAGGCAGAAAATTCTTCATAATAGCTGAACTGGCTTTCTCCTGGAAACTGGAATGATTTGTTTATTCAAAGAAAGGGCATTTGTATCGGTTCCTGCATTGCACCTGTTCTGTGTAGCATTTTTTTGGCGTCTATTGACCGTGATTTAGTAAGTGCCTTGGACCCAGGAAAGGTCCCTAAGATTTTTAGATATGTGGACGATTTCCTCGTGGTTTTAATTTCTACTAACCCTGTAACGCACTCTAGCGAGGTAGATGTGGTTCTGAACCAGTTTCGACAACATGGAAAAAGGCTTGGTCTTTACCCATGAGCTGCCCAATGACAAGAGCTTGCAGTTTTTAGATATTAACTTGACTCTCGGTGATGGTCATGTCTGTTGGAAGTTCAGCCCTAGAACGAGAAAAGGTCTTCTTGCATACGATTCCGCTCATTCAAAGGTGGTAAAGAGGGCTATAGCTGCAATGTGTTTTCGTTCTGCGCTGTCCAAGTCATGCGAGCACACAGTGCATGATAGTTTCTCCTGTCAGTTACTGCGGCTTACTGCAGCTGGGTTCCCTTCTTCGGTCTTAGTCAGTGTGTCCGAAACGTTGCTTCAGAGGCTGAAAGGGGAACGCAGGAGGCCAGAGCCATTGCAAGGCCAGAGAAAAAGACCGCATGTTGTGCCATACATGCACAAAATCTCCCACAACCTAAAAAAGGTTGCAAATCGGCACCATGTGCCTGTGGTCTTCTCTGCTCCAAATAAGCTTTCAAGGCTCTGCGCCCGCATTTCTTCGAGCGGTGCCAAGGCGGCGTGCGATAAGAAGCATGCAAAGCCCTTTCTGCGTTGTGCTGTGGGCACTGTTTACGAAATACCCCTGAGCTGCGGCAAGGTCTATATAGGCCAGACAGGGCGCTGTACAAATGACCGTTTAAGGGAGCATTCTTTATCAATTAGGACTGGAACAGGGTCTCATTTACCCTTTCACTGTGCTTCGTGTGGCTGCACACCGCAGTTCGATCGCACGCGACTACTTGGAAGGAGCCGGGATGCGCTGGCGCGGGAGTTACTGGAAGCCTTTCACATAAGGAAGAAAGGTGATTCTTGCGTCAGCGTGCCATCAGTTTTGTTGCATACGAGTGAATTTGAACTGTTGGATCTAGATGTACTTTAGATGGTTTTTTACGAAGTGTCTGTCATTTTTTTTTCAGTGATTTCCACGAGCTTTGCGCAGGTTTGGGTTTCCGTTGTTTCTTTTCGATGGCTTTACATTAGGATACATTTGTTTGTTGCTGGTTCCCAGATATCATGATTGTGATCTTTTCAAACCTCGTCTTCCTGCACGTGCAGTGAGTGGAAAGTTCTGCGCATGTTCTTCAAGAACCTTTATATGGTGAATGCTTCATGAAAATAAACTTAGTTGTGAGTTGGCGTTCTTTCTGTCTCTTCTTGTCTCTTCTCTGTAGTAACCTTGCGCCACGTATTTCAAATAGTGTCCCGTCTTCTTTCTTGTGGTGTCGTTTTTTGCGCTAGATAAGCAATATGGAACTGTGGTGTGTTTCATTTTTTTTCTAAAAGGGTCAAATAGAGAAACAAACTAAGCTTAATTTCACAGGAGCGTAAAGCGCGCCTAAGTATCTTTCACTTTTAAAACAATATTAATCAAAATGGGGCAAAACCTCATTGTAGCATGAACTTAAAAAGGCGGTTCCGGATGAAAAATTTGCCAAATTCTGCATCAGCTTCAATCAAATCAAGCCAGACCAATTAAACTAGCGCTGCGTCAACAATCATGACCAAAACAACCAACATGGCCTCATCCAATCTGTTTCATTTGTGTGGTACTTAGTGACGGACATGACGTTGCAGGGAGAGACTCGAATATAAAGCGCAAGAGGCCAACTTTCCCACTTCTGTCTGACTTTTAGTGTTTCTTTTCAAGTTTTGCGCGACAGTATCATGTCCCTCTTTCGCTCCAAGATGGTATACACTTGGAGTAGAAGACAACTGAACTGTAGATATGGGGCACCGGTCTATTTCTTAAAAAATTAGTGATTCGAAATGGCGTGGCATAAAATGAGATAAGAAGAGGGAGAACTCAAACATTTTTTAAACGCCTTCAGTAGATGCCAAGAACGAACGAACACTGCAGATAGTCCAGAATGGTGCGCCTTTTGCCTGGGACGACCACTTGCTCTACAAGTACAGTTATCGCCATTACGACCAAGCAACAAAAAATGACATCGACGTAAGCACCAGTATGGTAATAATTTTGCTTCGAAATATTCATATATAGTTCATCCGCTCCGATTCAGACTTTTTTTACGATATAATTCAAGCCCAAATGAAATGTTCCAAGAGCCAGATGCAAATTTTACTCCTGAATACTGACGATAGTGGGCTATATAATAGATTCAGCCGCAGTATAAAAGGTGTTTTTTTTAGACAATATTTTTTATAAAAATACTATGACACTCATTCCCTTGTAGTCTTCGCAAACGAACTCTACGTCAAGGCGGAAAAACTTTGCCGCACCTAAAGTTACATTCAAATGAGTAATTGAAAAACGCTTAATTAACTTTGTAATTATTAGCTTCAGGACCATTGTTTATATGGAAGAGTTGTAGGGTGTGGCAGTTTATGACGTGCCCATTTTTAAAAAATTGCGAAAAACGCACGTAATTTGAGATAATAATCGCCGAAATTCAAGGCCCTGATCTAGGCGAAACCTAAACTGCGCGCCCCGGGAGCGAAAGAAATCTGTCATCCTAGGTACGTCAGACCAGAAGCTCACGTGACACTTTTTGAAACAAGGCGCGGCGCAGCAGAATGTGCCCAGGAAAAACGGCAAGCCGGCCCAAATAATGAAATCTACTTCTTATTCTTTGCGTTTTGTGCGTAGTGCTTATCTGTTCCGTTCTTGCTGTACTCAAGGAAAACCGCAAGTTCCGCTTTTTCTATCACTGTACAGATTAAAACTATACGGCAGCAACTGCGGCGCTACTTCTCGCAGACAAGAGAACGAGTTCTCTGCACTTCTTTCAAGTTTAACAAAGAAGCAGATGAGCACTACACGCCAAAAGCAAAGAATAAACGGTCCAGTTGGGTATTTGAGACGGTATGCCGTTTTTCGTGACCAGTATCGCTTTGGCACGCCATTTTTCAAAAAATTGTCACGTGACCTTCCGGTCTGACGTACCAAGTACGACGGATTTCCTGTACTCCCGCTTCCTATTCTTCCTATTTTCTCTTTCTCTCTGTTTCTATTTCGTGCTTGCTTCCTCTTTTTTAAAAATATTTTTTACGTGGTTTTGCCTGCGTTACGCCAAGCAACGACAACATACGACAGCCCGGGCCCCTAAAGTGTTCCGCACTTATCATCATCAAGACACTCGAAGAACAAGAAGAAGACTTCGCCTTGGCGCGAGCGCGCGCACAGACTGCTGTGCGCTTCGTGGTTTTGCCTGCGTTACGCCAAGCGACGGCCACAGCATACGATCACAGCCTACGCCAGCCCGGCCCCCTAATGTGCTGGGTACTTAAAAACGTAATTTCTCCATTCACACGTGACCTCACTTTTCTATGTGCACAGGGTTGGCAGTATAATCAGAGCAGAAGCTAAATATGAGTCCTAGCGGAAGAAAAACCTTTTTTTTTATCAGGTGGTTGCTGGCTTACCTACAAAATTGGTTAAAGAACTCCAGATGGTCAAAATTTCCGGAGCTCTCCACTAAGGCGTCCCTCATAATCACATCGTGGTTTTAAGACGTAAAACCCCAGCTATTATTACAATAACCTATAAAATTAAGAATTCCTATTGGAATCACTGGGCCTTAAAAGGTTAAGCTGAAACGTGTTCTCAACCCATCCCTTATTATGTACCGCCATCAGCAACGCCACCACGTGCACGTGACAAATTTTCCGCCGCAAAAGTGGCCGACAAGTCATTGTTCGTCCATCACATTGTAGCAAGCGAGTTTTATGCCAACTTGTGGAGCGCTGCTGAAGGTCTTTATCTTCAATAGCTTTCACCATGCTTGAGTTTCGTGACATTGCGCGCGCATAGCTTCGAAGTCAAAACAAAGCTACCATGTCATTAAACAAAACAAAGATGTCATTAAACAAGACATGTGCTTGCCGAGATCAAAGAACACGTTGGAATTATGTGATTTTTCAAATTAACTGGGTGCGAATTAACGAGCATTTAGTGTAGAGGTATGTATGTATCTGCACAAGCACGACTGCATGATAGGCACTGTTGACTTCACAATTTAGATTTCCAGAAAATTATACTGAAGCCATTGTAGCGCGACTAGACACGGACAAAGTGAATGACAGGACACCACGGGCGCTAATGACACCACGGGGTTTTAATAGACTGCACCCGACAAGCAGGGAAAGAGCATACTCAACGTCAAGCACATGCGTACATATGTTCTCCATTATAAACAGAGAGATATATGAAAAGGTCGTGTGTCGCTACCAAGTAAACTGATAGATGTGTCGCTGACGCAATCTGTGCCCGTTTTAATTATTAGGAATTCTCGTTTGAAACGCCCATCATCCTCGGTCCCTGGTTTTTGTTTTTCTTTTTCCTGCTGCCCATTATTATGACATAACAACTAACCCGATCACACACATTGCTCCAGCAGTAGGACTGCTGTAAATATATAAATTAATGAAAAAAATCCATATTCGCTATTGCGTTCTTCGACGTACTCATCGAGCAGTGGCTACTGGTACTTCCCACATCAACCGTTCCGTATACTATCCTTATTAATTAAAAACTTTTATGGCAGTTTAGATTTCCCGCAAACTAGTTTCCACTTAAGCTGAAGATTTCCAGTTGGTGGTTCACTCCATCAGAATCCCTCTTTGGCTTAGCCAAGTGGGAGTGTAGTATGAGATTTTGGAAATTCCCCAGTGTCTACTTTTGTACTTTCTTAATGTTGCTTTACAACGTTAGTTGGATGAATCTCCATCAAAACGTCAGAAAAATCACATTAAATTTCACCTTTATGTGAACTCCAGGGTAAGGCTGACGTCCTTGCGGTATTCAATATTAACGGCAAAGTGCGTGAAGAACATCATTTTGAATTCCTGGTATGGTGTGGTAGCTTCTATCACAGCATGCGAAGGTAAAGGCCCCGGCAGTCAGAAAGCTTCCTCCTGGAACAAAATATTTGCTGTTAAGAAATATTCAGCAATGTATTGCAAGTATTCGTCGAAATACCCTCGGAAATGATGAACGGGGAGCACGACACATCTCCGACATCACCTTACCTTGTACTTTCCTGCAATAATAAAGTTATGAAGGTTATTCTACGATGATTAGGTATTAAAACTGCTGTACCCAGGAGCACGAAAAAGCATATGAAGGTAATTAAAATGTTAGGGCAATATTTTTATTGAACAGCAGACATTCTAGCTGAGGTATCGAAACGTAGCAACATAGCAACGAAACAGGGGCGAGAGCCAAAGAAAGGTGCATTTGCCTTTCAATAAGCCACTAAAAACAAAGTCAGCTTCTCCGGAACCCGGGATTGTTTAACAGTCGTGACCATCGGTGTCTGCAACATGCCACCACGCGGAGTTAGAACAGCGCAGCTATATAGAATAGCTCCCCTGAGGGATCACATGTGACATGCGCCACGGGTCACCGCCTGAACTACGAGCGCACATCAGCCCACTTTCCAGAGATGCTCGCGGCCTCACGCCGCTGTGTGTAAACCAAGGATAAGAACGTCGATTTCATACGAGCTGCAGCATTGAACGTGCTAACGCGAAACGCGCAGAGGTTCTCCTACCGAGAAGACGTGCTCCACCGCGGCGCAGGAGGACGAGCGAGGACGCAAGGTACCGCGTGAACTTATCAGGCCTCGAGTCCCATCGGCTAGTCACTCGAAGTAGAAATTTGCCGAGTGAACGTGTCCCAGACGTCTGGTTATCTATTTTACGCCCGGAACCCAGCGCTTAGTGCGCGAGGTGACGTAATAATACCACATCAAGAAGCCATGCGTTCTCATATTTCCACCAGCAAGGATAAGGGTACATAGTATTTTAGATGCGAAGCATCTTATGCTCGGGGCTATGTCCGTCCCTCCCGCGTCCGTCCCGCGTCCCGTGTCCCGCGTCCGGCCACTTTCATGAAGTAGGGAAGCACCCACTATGCAAACCAGAACACTGTAGTACAATATAAGGCCGTCAACCACCACTACAGTCACCAGAGTCATGGCCGAGAGCACAGAGAGGCTGCTTATCAATGGCTAGGCAGGTGGCGTGTGTCGCCCAGGTTGACTCCATTCCTCGATCTTGCTTGCATGTGTTTGGGAGGGGCTTAGTCCGTTCCTCCTTCCCGCGTCCTACACCCCCACAGCGCATGCGCGTCCCCTCCCCCATATCTCTCCTCTCCTACGCTCACCCCCTTTCTCTACTCTAGGAATCGTGTACTCTACGGAGCGGCGCCCGCGTCCCACAGCGCATGCGCGTCCTCTCCCCCCTCTCTCCTACGCTCACCCCCCTTCCTCTGCTGTAGGAATTCTCTACTCTACGGAGCGGCGTCCGACATCCCCACAGCGCATGCGCGTCCTCTCCCCCCTCTCTCCTACGCTCACCCCCTTTCTCTACTCTAGGAATCCTCTCTACGGAGCGGCTCCCGCGTCCCACAGCGCATACGCGTCCCCACTCTCTCTCTTCTCCTACGGTTCCCCCCCCGTTCTCTCCTCTAGGAATCCTCTACGGAGCGGCGTGTGACAGGTGGTGCGACAGCTGCATACTCCGCTGGGGGCACCACGGTAGTTCCGCGGTATAAAAATGACGGAGCGCGCCTCATTCTCTCTCCTGTGCAGCGCCGCGATGAGCGCCCGGGCCGCTGCCGCGACGTTTCTCCCGCTCAAGCTAACCATCTCCCCGCTGCTTCGCATCCACACATGGTTGCCTTTAGCGGGAGATGGGGAAGTTTTTCAACCAAGCATAACTTATCATGCAATGACCACTACAAAACCCTAATCGCCACACACCGAGCCCCAACATCATTGCTCTCGGCTATGTTCACAATGCAGGTGAAGGCTACCTATTACAGCTACACACGCACGCACGCACGCTCAAACACACATACACACACACAAAAAGAAAACATTTGCACTTTCCATTACAAATATGCTGCGCTCAGTGGATAACGTTGCTCGGTGAGCTGGTGAGCTGATTTGACACTTATACGAGCTTCATTAATTTTTAGAGCGAATTAGGGCAAGCAACAAGAAATAGGTGCAGAAACACAACGTACTCAGGTATGGCGTGATATAGAAACGAAGCGGATAAGGCGAACAAGTGCATCGCATATTCCTGTACAGCAAAACCTCGTTAATGGTTGCACGAAGGGAACGCGCATCAAGTGCACGGCGAACGCTGTAAGACGCGCACTGCAACCGTCCAAGTGCAGATTCGTATACTTTGACGTATGCGGCCGCTGCCAACAAAGGTATAATTGTGGTACAACAGCAGGTGTTCCCTCAAGCACCCGTTTACAAGGCCTCATCGGTATTTTGACGTAAGCGTGGAAAAAATTGTGGCTCTCGCACAACCATGTGATCGCGCGCATTGCCGAGGCCACGCTGAGCTGAATTAGAAACCATGCGAGAGTGAATTTCGAAAGCGGGCAGATACATAAACGAGATCTCACGGTAAAGAACTTTAGTTAAAAAATCTTCCCCATCTCCCGCTAAAGGGAACCATGTGGGGATGCGAAGCAGCGGGGAGATAATTAGCTTGAGCGGGAGGAACGTCGCCAATCTCATTTCGCGGCAGCGGTCCGGGCGCTCATCGCGGCGCTGCGCAGGAGAGAGAATGAGGCGCGCGCTCCGTCATTTTCATACCGCGGAACTACCGTGGCGCCCCCCAGCGGAGTATGCAGCTGTCACACCACCTGTCGTGCCCGCCGCTGCTTAGAGGATTCCTAGAGGAAAGGACGGGGGGGGATCGTAGGAGAGGGGGGGAATGGACGTGCATGCACTGTGGGGGTGTGGGACGCCAGGACGCCGGAGCCGCTCTACTCTACGGGACGCCGGAGCCGCTCCGTAGAGTAGAGGATTCATAGAGGAGAAAGGGGGGAGAGGACGCGGGCGCCGCTCCGTAGAGTAGATGATTCCTAGAGTAGAGGAAGGGGGTGAGCGTAGGAGAGCATAGGGGAAGGGACGCGCTGTGGGACGCGGGGGCCGCTCAGTAGAGTAGAAGATTCCTAGAGGAGAGAAAGGGGGTGAGCGTAAGAGAGAGAGAGGGAGAGGGGACGCACATGCGCTGTGGTGGTGTGGGACGCGGGAAGGAGGGACGGACTAAGCCCCCCTCCAAACACATGCAAGCAAGATTAAGGAATGGGGTCAACCTGGGCGACAAACACCACCTGCCTAGCCATTGCTAGGCAGCCTCTCTGTGCTCTCGGCCATGACTCAAGGAATGGGGTCAACCTGGGCGACAGACACCACTTGCCTAGCCATTGCTAAGCAGCCTCTCTGTGCTCTCAGCCATGACTCTGGTGACTGGTTGACGGCCTTCATATTACTACAGTGTTCTGGTTCGCATAATGAGTGCTTCCGTACTTCATGAAAGTGGCCGGACGCGGGACGGCGGACGCGGGACGGCGGACGGACAGAGCCCCGAGCATAAGATGCTTCGCATCTAAAACAAACCACGTACCTTTCAATTGCGGGCACACAAAAGTACGAGCAGAAGGGTAGCGCAGCCGCGCTATAGTGAACTGTAGAACACTTCACACTGCAGCCGAGCGTAGCCTCGCTACGACGTGAGCGGTAGCCATCTTGTAAATGCAGGAGCCCGCGGGGCACGAACGTAGAACCGCAGAAATTGATTCGAACATCAATCACGCAAAATAGCATTGTGAGTGAAACTAGAAAAACATAAAATATTATTTTATTGCAACTTGTAACCTTAGAATAATTTAAAACAGTCGAAGTTCAACCTTGAGTCATTTGATGTTATGAAGGTCGCAGCCAGGGGGGCGGTAACTCCCTATACCTCCCATGTGTCACGCTCTCGCATGCTGATACGCAGCGGCAGCGCCGCTTTTACTACTGGCGGCTGCCGGGCATCCAACTAGAAATAAATCACCATCAGAACATTTCTTTCATGACGTCACTGGTGCGGTGGCTGAATAGAGGGAAAGGGCGCAATGCTGAGAGGAGGAGGGTTGCCGCGGAAGCTCTCTTTTCCCACTTCGCATGTAAGCGGGATGTGTTCGTGCCCTCTTTCAGGTCCGCTGGCCGCTTGGGCGACGCGGCTATTCGTAAAATTTCGTTAACATTTTTGAAAATTTAGTTTGTGTGTTCTGAAGCGGCGAAACTTAAGCGGACCGATTGGTCAGTAAGACAAAACTCGATCGACACAAATTAAATTAATTTTTTATTTCATGTTTCGTATAAAAAAAAACAGACATGCGCGTAGTGTGAAAGTGTCAATCTATAAAAGCAGCTTTAATTGACAACTGAAATATGGACATAATGAGCAAACAGTGGACCCAGAATCACGAGCAGGACACGTCGTGTTTGTCTCAATCACGTTTGTTTTGACGGCGCACATATTTTTCTTACAGAATTAGACTACCAAACGAGGCAGAAGTTCACAGGAACAGAGAGGCTTGAAGCGATGAGAAGTTCTTCAAGAAAGAACGTCGCTGAAAACAATGTTTCGGCAAGTTGAATTGTCTTCGTCAGGGCAGCAGCGTTGCCTTGACGAAGAAAAGTTCACTTGTCAAAACGTTGGCTCCAGCAACATTTCCTCTAACGATTTCTAGAAGCATTCAGTCCATCACATGTATTTCAGTGACAGTATTAGAAGTAAAGAACCACAAAGCTTCAAACTGGCTACATGAATTTCATGAGCAGGAAGGAGCCTAAAATTGATTCACATCATTTGAGCTACACAACAAAAGTAAAAGATGAAAAGCTATGCAGCCGAGCCAACACCCATTCAAGCCTTTCATTAAACGTATGTTGCCGACACCGGGTAGGCTGTCGTCTTGACCATTAGTCTAGCGACACTGCGCTTAATTATGTCAGTAAAGTCAGGCTTGCACAGAACTGGGTTTACTCATGTACTCATGCAAAATCAATACCTACTGAAATAATGGGCCGAAATACTTGTGCTCACCCGTTGCCACTGGGAAACCTGAAAAACCTTCGCGGAACTGGAAATCCCCGGGTTAACACACCGCAGAGTTGCGAAAAACATGTGACGCCTGATTTAGCCATCTTCGTCTTATGCATGGTTGACTTGCTCGGCGTAGATCACTGCGGTTTCTGTTCTCTGCACGCCACAACTTTGTTTTATCTTTCCCGTACTTGGCACGCCCACCGAGCAAGATAACTGAGCGCGATCCAACTTGTGATATCGCTGAGGGAGTGGCAAGGATGACCGGAGGCAAGCGCTACGAATTCAAGTCAACCACTTCCCGCGCTTCGCCTGATTCAAAAAGCACAAAATAAGAAACAAAACAAGACAAATGGGCGAAATAAGAGTTGTTTAAGCGAAATCAATCTTTTTATTCGTAAAAACTCGCGAAAGCAAATAAATGCGAACATCCACATCAACTCACTTCGATCAACCAGATCTTAGAATGCCTGGCAACCGCTATGAGCGTGCATGTTCCTTGAAACCGAAACTAGCGCTGAGTTTCCGGGGCCTGGCGCAGCTACGCACGGCTGTGGTGTGAAGTGTTCTACAGTTCACTATTGCGCGGCTGCGCTACCCTCCTGCTCGTACTTTTGTGTTCCAGCCAAAGAAAGGTAGGTCGTTTGTTTTTACCTAAAGTTCTTTACCGTAAGATCTCGTTTCTGTATCTGCCCGCTTTCGAAATTCACTCTCGCATGGTTTCTAATTCAGCTCAGCTTGGCATCGGCAGTGCGCGCGATCGCATGGTTGTGCCAGAGCCTCAATTTTTTCCGCGCTTTGGTCGAAATACTGATCAGGCCTTGTAAGCGCGTGCTTGAGGGAACAACAGCTGTTGCACCTCAATTATACCTTTGTTGGCAGCGGCCGCATACGTCAAAGTATATGAATGTGCACTTGGACGGTTGCAGCGTTGCAGTGCGCGTCTTACAACGTTCGCCGCGCACTTGATGCGCGTTCCCTGCGGGACACCATTAACGAGGTTTCGCTGTACAGGAATATGCGATGCATTTGTTCGCCTTATCCGCTTTGTTTCTGTATCACATCACACCTGAGTACTTCGTGTTTCTGCACCTGTTTCTTTCTTGTTGCTTGAGCTGATTCGTTCTAAAAATTAATGAAGCCTGTATCAGTGTCAAATCAGCTCACCAAGCACCGTTATCCACTGAGCAAAGCATTTTTTGTAATGGAGTGCAAATGTTTTCTTGCTTTGTGTGTGTTCGCGCGCGCGCGCGTGTGTGTGTTTGTGATGTGGATGTGTGTGTGGGGGGGTATGTGTCTGCGTGCTCGCGCGCGTGCGAGTGTGTGTGTTGTGTGTGTGTGTGTGATGGGGATGTGTGTGTGCGCGTGTGCGTGCGTGTGTTGTGTGTGTGCGTGTGTGTGTGTGATGTGGATGTGTGTGTGGGGGTGTGTGTGATGTGGATGTGTGTGTGGGGGGTGTGTGTGTGTTGCGTGTTGTGTGTGTGTGTGATGTGTGTGTGTGTGTGTGTGTGTGTGTGTGTGTGTGTGTGTGTGTGTGTGTGTGTGTGTGTGTGTAGCTGTAATAGGTAGCCTTCACCAGCATTGTGAACATAGCCGAGAGCATTGATATTGGGGCTCGGTGTGGGGTGATTAGTGTTTTGTAGTGGTCATTGCATGAACAGTTCTGCTTGGTTGAATAATGCTATGTACCCTTATCGTTGCTGGTGGGAATATGAGAACGCATGGCTTCTTGGCGTGGTATCATTGCATCACCTCGCGTACGAAGCTTTGAGTTCCGGGACGTAAAATAGATAACCAGACGTCTGGGACACGTTCATTCGGCAAACTTCTACTTCGAGCGACTAGCCGATGGGACTCGGGGCCTGACGCGTTCACGCGGTATGTTGTGTCATCTCTCCTCTTCCTGCGCTGCGGTGAAGCACGTCTTCTCCTCGGTAGGAGAACCTCTCTGCGCGTTTCGCGTTAGCATGTTCCCTGCTGCAGCTCGTATGAAATCGACGTTCTTATCCTTGGTTTACACACAGTGGTGTGAGGCCGCGAGCATCTCTTGAAAGTGGGCTAATGTGCGCTCTTTGTTCAGGCGGTGACCTGTGGCGCATGTCACATGTGATCTCTCAGTGGAGCTATTCTAGCTGCGCTGTTCTAGCTGCGCGTGGCGACATGTTGCAGACATCGATGGTGACGACTCTTAAACACTCCCGGGTTCTGGAGAAGCGGATTTTGTTGTTAGTGGCGTATTGAAGGGCGAATGCATTTTTCTTGGGCTCTCGCCCCTGTTTTGTTGCTATGTTGCTACGTTTCGGATACCTCAGCTAGAATGTCTGCTGTTCAATAAAAATATTGCCCTAACATTTTAATTACCTTCATATGCTTTTTCGTGCTCCTGGGTACAGCAGTTTTAATACCTACTCATTGTAGAATTAACTTCATAACTTTATTATTGCAGGAAAGTACAAGCCAAGGTGACGTCGGAGATATGTCGTGCTCCACTTTGATCATTTCAAGGTTATTACGACGAATGCTTGCAATATATTGCTGAATATTTCTAGATAGCAAATATTTTGTTCCAGGAGGAAGCTTTCTGACTGCCTTTACATTCTGCATTGATACCCATGCTGTGATAAAGGCTACCACACCGTACCAGGCATTCAAGATGTTCTTCACGCACTTCGCCGTTAATATTGAATACCGCAAGGAGGTCAGCCTTACCCTGGAGTTCGCTCAAAGGTGAAATTTAATGTGATTTTTCTGACTTTTTGATGGAGATTCATGCAACTAACGTTGATAAAGCAACATTAAGAAAGTATAAAAGTAGACACTGGGGAATTTCCAAAATCTCATACTGCACTGCCATTTGGCTAAGCCAAAGAGGGATTCTGATGGAGTGAATGACCAACTGACCATCTTCAGCTTAAGTGGAAAACAGTTTGCGGGAAATCTAAACTGTCATAAAAGTTTTTAACTAATAAGGATATGGTTGACGTGCGTAGTACTAGTAAGCACTGTTCGATGAGTATGTCGAAGAGAGAATAAGACAATATGAATTTTTTGATTAATTTATATAAGAGCTACGCGCACTTTTTGTTTCGCAGTCGGACTGCTGGAGCAATGTGTGTGGCCGGGCTAGTTGGTATGTCATAATATAAGGCAGAAAGAAAAAAAAAACAAAAACAAGGGACCAATGACAATGGGCGTTTCAAACGAGAATTCCTAGTAATAAAAACGGGCACAGATTGCGTCAGTGACACATCTATCAGTTTACTTGGCAGCGACACATGACCTTTTCATATATCTCTTTGTTTATAATGGAGAACATATGCACGCATACGCTTGACGTTCAGTATGCTCTTTCACTGTTTCTCTGGGGCAATCCAATAAAACCCGCCATAAAAATAGCGCCCGTGGTGTCCTGTCATCCACTTTGTCCGTGTCTAGTCGAGCTACAATGGCTTCAGTATAATTTTCTGGAAATCTAAATTGTGAAGTCAACAGTGCCTATCATGCAGTCGTGCTTACGCAGTACATACACACCTGTACAGTAAATGCTCGTTAATTCGGCCCCCGTTAATTCGAAAAATCAGGATAATTCTGATGTGTTCTCTAATCTCGGCAAGCACATGTATCGTTTAATGACATCTTTGTTTTGTTTAATGACATGGTAGCTTTGTTTTGACTTCGATGCTATGCGCGCGCAATGTCACAAAACTCAAGCATGGTGAGAGCTATTGAATATAAAGACCTTCAGCAGCGCTCCACAAGTTGGCATAAAACTCGCTTGCTACAATGTGATGGACGAACAATGACTTGTCGGCCACTTTTGCGGCGAAAAAATTGTCACGTGCACGTGGTAGTGTTGCTGATGGCGGTACATAATAAGGGATGGGTTGAGAATTAACACGTTTCGGCTAAACCTTTTGAGGTCCAGTGATTCCAATTGGAATCATGAATTTTGTAGATAATAGTAATAATATCTGGGGTTTTACGTCCCGAAAACCACGATATGATTATGAGGGACGTCGTAATGGAGGGCTCCGGAAATTTTGACCATCTGGGGTTCTTCAACCAATTTTGTAGGTAAGTCAGAAACCACCTGATAAAAAATAGTTTTTTCGCCCGCTCGGACTTATATTTAGCACCTGCTGCCAACCCCGTGCACATAAAAAGTGAGGTCACGTGAAAATGAAGAAATTACAGAAGTGGTTGTGCTGTTCCCCCCAAATGTTCCCCCGCTGAATAAGCGTCTTTCATCGTGCATAAGTAGGACATCTGTGACGTTTTTAAGTGCGGAGCACATTAGGGGGCCGGGCTGTCGTAGGCTGTGATCGTATGTTGTCGTCGTCGCTTGGCGTAACACAGGCAGAACCACGAATAGCACAGCAGTCGGAGCGCGCGCTCGCGCCAGGGAAAAGTCTTCTTCCTCTTGTTCTTCGAGCGCCTTGATGGCGATAAGTGTGGAGTACTTTAGGGGCCCGGGCTGCCGTATGATGTCGTTGCTTGGCGTAACGCAAGCAAAACCACGTAAAAAAAAAGAAAATGAAAGAAAGGGAAAATAGGAAGAATAGAACGCGGGAGCACAGGAAATCACAGGAAGCACTGGGAAAATTTGGACCTGGCTCTTATAGATTGGAACACTTCATTTGGGCTTGAATTATATCGTAAAACAAGTCTGAATCAGAGCGAATGAACTAGATATGAATATTTTGAAACAAAATAATCACCATCCTGGTGCTTACGTCGACGTCGTTCTTTGTTCCTTGGTCGTAATGGCGATAACTGTACTTGTAGAGCGAGTAGGTCGTTCCAGGCAAAAGGCCCATCATTCTGCACTGTCGGCAGTGTTTGCTCGTTCTTGGCATCTACTGAAGGCGTTTAAAACATGTTTCAGCTCTTCCTGTTATCTCAATTTTATGCCACACCGTTTCGGATCACTTCTTTTTTACTGAATAGATCGGTGCCCCATTTCTTCAATTTAGTTTTCATCTACTTAAGTGTATACCATCTTGGAGCTAAAGAGGGACATGATACTGTCGCTCAAAACTTGAAAAGAAACAATAAAAGGCAGAAAGATGTGGGAGAGTCGGCCTCTTGAGCTTTGTCTTCGAGTGTCTCCCTACAACATCATGTCCGTTCTAAGGACCAACTCGCCCAACAAAAGACTAATTGTAGTGCAAAAGCACGATGGGAAAGAGACTAGCACACATATGAAAACAGATTGGATGCGGCCATGTTGGTTGTCTTGGTCATGATAGTTGACGCAGCGCTAGTTTAATTGATCTGGCTTGATTTGATTGAAGCTGATGCAGGATTTGGCAAATTTTTCATCCGCAACCGCCTTTTTAAGTTCGCGATACAATGAGGTTTTGCCCCATTTTGATTAAAATTGTTTTAAAAGTGAAAGGTACTTGGGCGCGCTTTACGCTCCTGTGAAATTAAGCCTAGTTTATTTCTAGTTTTCGCCCTTTTAGAAAAAAAAAACGCGCCACAGTTATCTTAGTTATGTATTGCAAATTTAAATTTTGGTAATTGGACATGATGCTATCCCATCGAAATCATTTTTCAAGGAAGAAATTAAAAGTAATCAATACACTACGAAATAACAATTACTTTGTAAATTAATTTGTCCAGGAATTTGTTTTCATTGAAAAGTACGAGCCCTGATATTTTTCTTTTTTGTTTGGACTACCATAATCATGCGCATCTGAAATTGTGAAGGCCAGTTTGCTTACGCTAAAAGGCCCTGGGCCTGAAATTTAGGCCTGAAAGGGCCGTCTTGAAAGGGGTCTTGAATCGCGGACACTGTGAACGATGTCCTGAATGACAATGATTGCGTTGTTTTTTTTTCAGTATGTTTGACACTTGTTCATTTTTTTATTGATACTCTCGATAATTCGGCATTCCGTTAATTGGGATATTCTTTTCCGGCCCCGTGAAGTCTGAACTAACGAGCTTTCACTATATATATATATATATATATATATGTGTGTATGTGCATGTTTGTATTGTTCTATGAGACCTTGTTCTGTGAAGAGCATTATTTCTTTCCGAGTCGTTACACTGCAAGAAGTGACGTTTTGTGAAGCATTATGTAATTTCCTAGAAATGAACTGCCATCTGGATCATGTGGTTATTTTTTTTGACTGATTCCACACAACATACCTTTAAGAGGCAGTACGAGTGTTTCTTGAGCGCTTTACCAACAAAATCGTTGTTCTTCTCAGTGTGACCCAATTGAGTTCAGCATAGTGATGCAGTAGCCGATATAAAAACCATCATTATTCTCTTTTAGGGCAATTGCAGCACTCAACCCAGACAGAGGGACCAAGATTGAGAAGTCAAGGAAGCAACATTGCCTCACACCAAAAGTGGCCGATTTAATGAAAGCTCTACGAGACCACGAACTTATATATATCTGTGCGTATATTTTCGAAAGCCAGTTTGAATCTACAGTGCCAAGTGGTATGCTGTTTTCGTGATTTTGAAGCTGTTTACTTATATGCGGCATTTTCTGTGCCTAAATAAAGATGCATTTTTTTAATATGAAATGAGAATCCAATGTAACGTGCCTGTTTTTACTGCGTTATTTACTAGGGTGCTCGAAACATTTTCCTGCGGGTGAAGCTCCAAGAACTTCAAGGCAGTAATTAAATAACATGAAGGCAATAACAGAAAACATGTATTCTTTGTTACTTGATATGCAGACTAGCGCTTACAACGTGTCTGTAAGCGAAAATGATAGCAGCGAAATAACAGGAAAATCACAAAAGAAAGCAGCGTTTTTTTCTGTTGTTGAAAACTGAAGCACGTTTTTAAGCATGAAAGTTCTTACAGTAAAACAGAAATTAACAGTGAAATAACCGAAAGAAGACGAATAGAAAACAGTTTTTTCTGTAAGGCGGAACTGAAAATTGTGTTTTAAGCAGACAATTTCTGTAAAATTTATGTAGACGTAAAATGAAAAAAATATGTAAAAACACAGAAAAAGCCTGAAAACAGAAAACATAGCTTCACAGATATTTTCTCGCAAGAGACCTGCCAGATATTTTCTGTTTTTTTTTCAGAAAATATTTTTTTACAGTGTATAGGCAGGACTACATAACGCAGGACATCTTTCGTGGGGGAGGCCTGAGAACCTGATCTGAATGGCAGAAGAGCATTTCTATTTCTACCTGTGCAACAATCCTAATTTCTCAGTGCAAGACTGCTTCCTGTGCTGAATGTCTCCTTTGCGACATCTCAACATTTTTGAGACGTCGTTTTTGTGCGGCTTCCAGTTTTGTACGCCTCAGACTTCCACCGCAAAGCTTGCGTAGAAGCTATAGACCGCACCAATGTCACTTTTTTAGCTGCGGGGACCGCGTTGGCTAAAGGAATCAGCTGCAAGCTTGAAGAGCCAAAGTCGCGGCTAGTTGCCAGAACAGCTAGGACAGTGAGTTTGCACTTGTCCTGTCTATACCTGTTCGTTCTTTTCGTACTTCCTTTGTGCTTGAACAACGTGCTGCAATTGTCGAGCTGTGACAGCTGTCAGTTCACACTCGCCCTCTGTGTATTCTTTTCCTGCGTCTTTTGTGTGTGAGCAGTGCGCAGGCAGACTCTAGGTGCTTGCCGTTCTTCTTGCCACATTCGAATTTCTTGCTATCGCATTCATTGCTTCGCCCTTGAGACGAAACTGTGACTTTTTACTTCCCTGCTACATGTGGCACGGACATAAAACTTTCTTTTGCACGTGCCTTGATGACTGGTGCCTTGATGACCGCTGCTGTGGCCTAAGTGAGCACTTTGAAAACGCTACTGTGAAGCGTTCCATTTTACCCGTTTACTAAACAGAACTTGGTGACTCGCTTGCAACAAAGAGATTTTTGCTGCTCCATATCCAGTGTTTTTTCAACAAACCCAATTTTCCCTTTTATTGCAGCGCATCATTTATTTGCAAAAGCTACGTCAATTGCACTGAAGTAATACTGAACGGAAATCCGCAAATTTGGCGGAAATACCCAAAAATGTATTCTCAGTGAGCGATTGCATCGAAAGGAAGTCGTCACTTATCGAACTTTTCAGCGGGTGGTATTATTTTCTACGTTTTTGTGAGCGTGCGCCTAGCCTCTCGGCCAACGCGAGTTGGAAGCTGCTACATCGTGACTCCCTCTTTCTTCAGCCCGCGACCAACAGCCGGGTTTCGAAGCGAGCCTGCCGTCACATAGCTGCACAGTATTTTCACGGGATGGTGACGTTGAAAAAAGGATCAGTCGGCGTGTCCAAGAAGAAAATTTTTATTTCGCCGAACTTGTGGCCGGGAAACTGTAACTCAAACTACAGCAAACAATGCACCGTAAAGAAGGTGGTCTCGAAGGCAATTTTCAAGCGATTAGAAAAATTACACGGCCCCCGAGACTACTTCTGTGCGTGTGCTCGTCTCGGAGGCCATACTTTAAATTATGCGTCGCATAGAGCTTCATACTATAATACCTAGAGGGGAATCAGGCGCTAGTTTCTATGCGGGCTCCTTCAGCGGCGCGTTGTACCACCATGGGAATGATGGGAAGTACAGGCTTCGGGTCTGCTTCGGATGGATTACGTTCTTGAGATTTGCGACGCTTGTTTGCCAAGTGTAAAACAAAGTGATATGAAGTTATTTCCAATTGAAAGTTGCTTCATTTTTTTCATCCGTAAATCTTATTGCAAAATGTTTGCGTGACCGTGAGATGGAAGTGAAACCGGGACAAATTTAACTGACAGGGTATGCATTGCTCTGCCATTCTGTTCCAGGTTTGGCATCAAAATGTAATGAATTATTTTTTATAACACTTGAAAACAAACACACTTGTTCTCCCCTCGAAAGTGCGTGTTATCTATTTATGGAAATAACAGTACAGTATTGAGTGAGAAACGCTTAACGTATTCGTCTGCTGCAATGCCAGGTGCGTCTGTCCAAGTGGCCTGCCCCCCAACGCATCCCTCGTTTTGTTGGGAAGACGAGCCAGAGAAGCGTGAAGGTGCGTCTGCTTAGCTTCGCCGTCGTTTTGCAGTCGATAAGAACGAGTTTTGGCAAGACGCGATTGCAAGAAGACATGAAATCTGTGCGATATATATTTGGTGGTGTGTTCTTTTATTAGAAGATACATACATACGTCATTCTAAAGGCCCTAGTGTTTCTTTGGCTGCCCTGAAAATGCGACGCTATGCACGAAAAAAACCTTCTGCCCACCATATGGTGCTGCCACCTGGCAGTGGCCCTCGGTTCGGCACGAGCTCATGTTTCCCGACGCCACTGCCAGATGGCGTCCGTATCTCACCTGTAGTACGGCCGGCAGAAGACTATCGTCTTTCGACGATGTTTGCAGCCAAGCACGCAGATACGCGGCCAATTTTTTTAAATGCGAACCATTTCTTGGCGAACTTCGGCGACTTTGAGCGTATCTATCTATCTAGCCGCCTACGACTTTGTGCTCTCCTGGCCGTATCGTTAATGGGATTTATACCAAAATCGGTATGGCATAACATGACTGTATGACAGACATGAATAACTGGTCATATCATGAAAATCATGACTAACTTGTCATGAAGAGTATGATTTACACGACGTGGCCATAGTGCTCCTGAGTCCGTTTTCTTAACTTGATATATTCCAAAAATCGGTATGATGAGACATTTCTGTATGACCAACATAAATGAACAGGTGGTAATATGAAAATCATGACCTGCATGTGACGTACAACATTATTTACATGCCATGCTCATGGCGCGCTGACGGCCGTTTCGCTAGCTTGATATACCTACACCAAATTTGGTATTGCATGACGTCACTGTATGAAGAACATAAATGCCAAGTGGTCATATGGAAATCATGACATATCATGTGCAACTTGATTTGCATGACACGCTCATGGCACGCTCGCGGCCGTTTCGCTAGCTTGATATACACCAAATTTGCTATGGAGTGACGTGACTGTATGACGAGCATAAATGACTAGTGGTAATATGGAAATCATGACATGTCATGTTCAACATGACTTGCATGCCACGCTCATGGCACTCTCATGGCCGTTTCGCTAGCTTGATATAAACCAAATTTGGTATTGAGCTACGGGATTGTATGACGAGCATAATTGACAAGTGGTGACATGGAAATCATGACATTTGATGTGCAACATGACTTCCATGCCACGCTCATGACACTCTCGTGGCCGTTTCACTAGCTTGGATATATACCAATTTTTTTAGGGCGAGAGCCTTTAATGTCTCATGCTCACGTCCGTCCGTCCGGCCCTGCCCTGGCACGGTGCCAGGTGGGCGCCGGGGCGCGCAAACGGATGCCTCTCGCGTTGGACTCTACAGCGCTCGCGCTTTGCTGGCATAGCGTTGCTGTGCACAGCGTGTCTAATCATGCAAGGAGGGAAACGCGCACATCGCGTTCCATTCTGACCGACCCCGTCTCAGTGGGCACAGGCGTTCGCGGAACACACTTTGGAATTTACACAGTGTCCGTCAATTCAAACGCTGGAACGCGGATGGCGTCTGCACGATGCGCAAAGCGCGAGAATACGAACGCATGCGAAACGGAGGCAGATTGGTCTCGCGTCTCGCTGTGATTCGAGGTAAAAAATTAAAAAAGAAAACACGCACACATTCCGTTTGTGTGCCATCCCAATGAGAGCGTAAAATAATAGGCATGGCATAGTCAGTCGAATGGCCACAAGCTATCGCCGAGCACTCTTTGGAACGTACTAAGTGTCCTTTTTAGCGAAGAGATTGTATGGCGAGCATAAATGACGAGTGGTAATAAGGAAATCATGACATGTCATGTGCAACATGACTTGCATCTCACGCTCATGGCACGCTCACAGGCCGTTTCGCTTGCTTAATATACACCAAAATTGGTTTTGAGTGACGTGATTGTGTGACGAGTATAAAAGACAAGTGGTAATACGGAAATCATGACATGTCATGTGCAACATGATTTGCATGCGACGCTAATGGTGCATTTGCGTCCAGTTCGCTAGCTTGATATACACCAAATTTGGTATTGCGTGACGTGAGTATGAAGAACATAAATGATAAGTGGTAATGGGGAAATCAAGACGTGTCCCGTTCAACATGACTTGCATGCCGCGCTGATGGCGCACTCACGGCCGTTTCGCTAGTTTGATATACACCAAAGTTTGTATTGCAGGATGTGACTATATATCGAACATATGTGGCAGGTGGCGACATCAATATCTCGGCATGCATATTATCTACAATAGGCACTTACATGCCCCAGCCATGCTCGTTGTGCGCTTGCGTCGAGTTCGCTACCTTGATATACACCAAAATTCGTATTGCGCGACCTGACTGTGTGACGAACATAAATGACAGATCCTAACATGTAAATCATGACATGCATATTATGTACAGCATTATTTGCTCCTTGGTGGCTGCTTCGCATTACATCGATTCCCACAGTGCGTGGGATCTACCGGTTACATGGTTAGAGCGTCCGCTTCCAGTCCTGGAGGTACCGGGTTCGAATCGCACTGCCGATCGGGAACCCACCGGGTTTTCCCAAAGGGTAGAGAAGTACGCCGACCTGGCGCTCGGTTGTTTCTGGGCGCTCATCTCGAAAGGTATCCCCTTAAGCTTATGCGAAGGCCCCTGGACATACCTTCAACCAGCGCAACCTTGGTGAAATTGTTGAGCATCCGCCGCTCCTGTGTGAGGCTGAGAATTGCTGCCGCCAGGCACCTACTGGTGAAATATGTACTTGCGCACTTCCGGCCTGGTGCTCGGCAAAGTGAAGTTTATAGTCACTTGGAAGGGCACCCACGCTGTGGGAAATTGTCGGCATGGGACCGCCAGACCTAAAATTAAGGTCATCCTTTTTTAAATGCGAATGCATTTCATAGTCGAGCTATGTCAGGCATCCGGCGTTGTCCGGCGTTGTCCAGCGTTGTCCAGCGTTGTCCGCGGAGGAGGAGGATATGTTGAGGAGGTAAGCGCCGGCAGGTGTTAGATGTGAAGTATCTTATGGCGAAGCTTAATCCGGTGGTGGTGGTGTGCGGCGTGACCACCCTTACTGCGCATGCGCAAACCCTTAAAAAAAATAAAAATAAAAAAACCTCCTCTCTCCCTCTCTCTCCTCTAGGCATCCCTCCCCGCGGCAACCACACCCTCACTGCGCATGCGCCTCCCCTCCTGTCTCCCCTCTTACACTCCCCCCCTCTCTCCTCCAGGCATCCCTGCCTGCGGCGTCTACACTCCCACTGCGCATGCGCGTCCCCCCTCTCTTTCCTCTCCTACGCTCCCCCCCTCTCTCCTCTACGCATCCCTGCCCACGGCGCTCACACTCCCACTGCGCATGCGTGTTACCCCCCTCTCTCTCCTCTCCTGCGCTCCCCCCTCTCTCGCCTCGCGACGCCGACGCAGGCAGCGTCTGCTAGCGAGTTTCTTGGTTGAAAAAAACCGACTGCTCGCGCTGCACAACCGTTCACTGGCCACCCCGTATATATAGCAATGGATCTTCACCTCCAAGGTGGTGCCGGTGGGAGATTTCTCCTGTGCGTTGTTGAACAATAAAAATTCGCAGCGTGCGCGTTAACTAAAAGCCGACTGCGAGTCTCTGTGTCCAGTCGGAGTCTTCTGTCTCTCATTGCACATTAGCAGCGATTGGCATGTTCCAGTAGGAAACACCGCTCCATCGCTGCGTGCTTTACGCATCCCCAGTTTTCTCTCCTGCGCAACGCTGCGATGCGCGCCAGCGTCAACGCCGCCGCCGGTGTAAGCGTTAGCGCCCGCTGCTTCACATCTACACATGGTTCCCTTTAGCGGAAGATGGTGTAATTTTTTATCTCTCCGCTCTCACTCCCTCTCCAAGAGCAACAGCTGCGGGCGCGCGCGCTTATCGTCGCCCCTAGCAACCGGAGCAGGTGGTGCGGGCGGAGTAGCGGAGAGTGATTGGAGAGGAGGAGCGCGCTCTGGTGTGTGAGAGCGCTCGCATCGCGGAAGCTCGGCGGAGCTCCCGCGTGTGTGGAGAGTGTAGCAGAGGGTAGGTGCAGTGCTTCGCCGCTCCTTCTCTCGCCGTTCGCTCTCTCTCCTCCCTGCGCCCCACACTCCCGTCCGCTCGCTCGCACGTATATATAAATGGAGTGAAGCGCGCCCGAAATGCATTCGCATTTCCTCACGATTCCCTTCGGGGAGGTGGGGGGCATTTTTTTTTTCGCGCTCACTCCCCCCGAAGCCCTTCGACTCCTCTCCTGCCAAGGCGATCAGTAAGGTGTGGCCTTTGTGATTAAAAAAACAGAATGTGCCTCGTCTTCCAGGCCGAAGTCAGAATAACTTTTTTACAATCACAGAAGATGGCAGCACTCATCAGGCAGACCTGCCTGCACCCCATAAAAGCCCAAGAAAGATCGTCATCTCGAAGACAGCAAGCTTTCGTTCAACTTGCAACGAATCGACAACTTTCTAGACATGCGGCGCCGTACAGCAGGCTGCACTGCGAACAAGATTTCGTACCTTGATAATCACTATGCACGGCGCTTGATGTAAATTTTCCTTTCGTTTTTGTTGATGCGTCTTCTATTTACTTCTGCGCGTGTACATCGGTAGTTCACGTATAGTGGTTATGGCCCTCGACTCCTGACACAAAAGTCGTAGCTTCGATCCAGCGGCGGACTTCGCAATTCGATTGAGGCGAAATTCTGGAGGCCGTTCTATTGAGCGAAGTCAGCGCACGTTAAAAACGCCCGATCGCCGTAATATCCGGATCCCTCACCTACCGTGTTCCTCATGGTAATACCGTACCTTGCGCACGTAAAATCCCACATATGATTTATTTATTTCTTCGCCGTCATGGGTGCGGCTAACATCACAGAAATATTCGGCTGTCGTGAGGCATTGAGTGTGGCTACGAAGCAGATATTTTCGCTCGATACGTCAGCACAGATCGTAGGAAGAGGCAACTAAGGTGGTTTCTTCTGGAATTGTTTTGCTGTCAAATTAAGAAAACACCCCAACTGCTAAGAGCGATGATACACTGGGTTGGGGAGCGGAGACGCTGAGCGTAATTAGCGTGATAACAGTCAAATTTCATGTGTTAGCGTAAGTTCCTTGCCTGTAACAGTGGCGAAATTCTAAAGAGTACGTCGCTGATCTGCCCAAGCAAGTAACACATCACCGCCCACAGCGTCCAATATCAGTGAACGAAAGTAAAGGACGTACCACGTTACGGGACTCACTTACAAAACTATAGGAATTTATATAAAACATAATATTTCTCACCAACACTTCATCCCGAACCAACTAATGTGTGATGACAGCTGTTTGAAGGACAAAAAAAATATGGCAACACTCCCTAACGCAAGCTTAAGCGAATCCTGCTTGCATATGAAATAGTCAGTGAACCCAAAAATAAAGTATTGTATGAGCAAAAGAAGATTCTTCGACATAGTACAAACAATCCCTACTTGACATCACCTAGAGTGGTCCTTCAAGACTAAAATTGATCATACGCTTTCAGCACTTATACAAATTTCTGGTTTCACAATTGTTTTACTTTTACTTATTTATTTATTTATTTCAGTACCTTCAGGGCCCGATGGCGTTACAGAAGGGAGTGGGTAAGAGTATACATAGTAATAAGAAAAATAAGAGTGAACAAAGAAAAATGCTGCTAAGAGTAAACATTGCATTCAACAGCAGCCTTAAAAGCAGTGACATCGGTCAATTGGGCAACAGAGGAGGGTAGGTGGTTCCATTCGTTCGAGGTAGTGGGAATAAAGGAATCGTGAAAGAACTTGGTATGTGAAAAAGGAATGTGTACTTTGTGGGGATGGTCACATCTATATGACATGTAGTGTGGTTTGGAAAGAAGGTCTTGTTTTAGTTGTGGATTGTGGTAAATTTTATGAAAAAGAACAAGACGAGACACTTTCCTGCGCGAACAAAGAAGTGGAAGGCCCAAAACTGTTTTCATAGATGATACACTAGATGTGCGTACATAGTCTGAGAGGATGAAACGTGCACTCCGATTTTGGACGGATTCTAAGGTTTCAACTAGTGTGTTAGTGCCGGGATCCCATACAGCGCTTGCATACAGCGCTTTTCCGACAAACGTGTAACTATAAATCACTGAAGCTTAATGACACTACTATGCAAAAGCGACATCCTTTAACATGGTCTGTTTCTCTTTACCGACCCACCTCCAGCTAACAAGCACCCAGGGTTCCCGTTGGTGGCTACTTTGCGCCAAATTGGCTACTTTTGGACCCCGTTGGCGACAACAATTTTCAGTTGGCGCCATGGCTATTTTTTAAACTTGTGGTTTAACTTATTCAAAATGCTCGCGCATCGTCACTCAGCGCCTGAGGCGTGGCCTAGCAGCTAGCTGAACACGTAAAAATAGTGTCGATGTTGCATGGCATGAACGCGCCGTTGAGCCTTTGTACGCTCTTCGCGCTCGATATAGAATAACTTCTACGTAACGGACGCAATTCATACTTCGTTAAAAAAACTCATGCATACCAAGCAATGGAATGAACGCCACATTTCGAGTTTGAAAATTGGTGTCACCGCTCCTTTAACTTATTCAAAATGGTTTTGTTTATTCATCAATAGTAAAGACTCTGTTGATAATGCCGCTTCTGTTCTATTTGGATAGAAATTCGGCGATAATATCAAATGACAGGGTTACTTTGGCTACTTTTGGCGAGAGTTCTGGCGCCTCTTCATGTGCACCCAACGGCAACCCTGCCAGCACCCTATTACAATTTAACATTGATGCTAACTGGGTTTGACGAATTTACTACTGCTAGACACCTGAAGCTGTGTCAGTGTTATGTGTCTTGTTGAAGCTCTCGCGTAGAAATCTTTAGAGTGGCGTACATAAGTCTTGGTTGGGCAAACTTTAGGCTTTTTCGTTACTATTGCATTTTACTTCGGCTTTGGCATCGTTATGCGATGTATTATTCTGTGAAACTTTCATGCTTTGAATTGTACACAGACTATCGTTTTTCTTCGTTTACTTTTGCAATTACAATTCTTCTTTAATAATATGAAGTTATTTATCATCCACTAAAGGTGTAATCTGAATCCTTCTCTAACTCTCATCTAATCCCTACTGAAACTGTTGCGGTATTACTCAAGTATGTTATAATTATAACCGGATATGCCCACTTGTACTGTGAATGTCGTATGCTGGAGAAGTAGTGGTCTTCAGGGACATAGTAAAGCTGTCTGGAGCAGCTGATAGCCCTGACGACTCTCCAGAATATTCTGGTGAAATAAACTTCTGATTGATAGGCCGACATGTGTCAAAGGTATATTTTGAAATGCGCGGCCTCGCTTGTCGTCTAGCCGCAGCTACGAGTGTTATTTACGTTAGCGCGAACACTAAGCTATAGTGAATCAAAACGAGGGACTACAAAGCAAGCCAGTAATGGCTGGTCTTTGAGATTAAACAAGTTGGATCTTTGCTTAACCTTATTTACGTTTGCAGCAAAACCAAACAATTGCTAATGGCAACGCACACATTGCAAGCCTACAACCCGTAGCAGTAAAGCATGTCCTTTGAGATTAAAAATCCCCGTGCTAGTAGTTTTGGAGGCCGTAACGGACTCGGAAGACTTCTTTTACTGTGCAAGAAGATGGACACCACTCTTCAGGCGGGTTTGCTTGAAAGGTGTAGGAGCACCGTTGTTTTGAAGACGGCGCGGTACCTGCTGTACCAGCAATGAATCGACAATCTTGTATATAGACTTGAGACGCCATGCAATCTGCAGCACTCCGCGTCTAGCCGCGATGAGTGCGCGCCCGATGATTTCGAAGAATAGGATTGAATTTCTTTTTTTTTTGGTCTACTGCGCCGATGTTGCTGGGGTAGTTCCCTCCAAATGCCGAGTCTTTCTCTATGGCTTTAGAACCGGAGTCGGCCGTGCTAGTAGGAAAGACGTATTTTTGATGTATACATCGGCAGAGCTCCTTAAAAAAATGGTAACCTTAGTGTGATTGTCGAAGTGCAGCTAACCCATTAACACCTCGCAACAACTTTCATTACAAAAAAAAAAAAGAACACTCCTGTGCAGTTCCTCGCACCGGGTTTTTGGCTACATTCAGGAGCGACGTCCTCAAGGAGAGGTCCAAAGCTCTTTTTGAAACCCGTTTGCAGATCTCGAACAAAAATGTGGCACTCTTCACGGAAGAGGTGACCATAGCGACAAATCAAAATTTTATACGAATTACAAGCGGCAGCTAAATCTTTTGTATCCCAAATAATGTAACTCTAGAAAACGCTGGTTTCATTGAATACGGCAGCTCCAGGGACCAAAGCAGTTTTCGTGCAGTCATTGCCCTAAAAGCGAAATGCCTATGCTGTAGTAGCCGCCTCAACAACGAAATTATCGTCGGTGTATTTCGGTTTGTTGAAGACTGAGGCCCTCACGCATCATGTTTTATCCCCATCGCTTCAAACACAGGGGAAGTGTTGTTCGACGACAGGGGTTGCTGGCTTGTGGACGCTTGGCACTTTAGCTCTGGCAGTCCAATGCCGTCAATATCCCAGAGGGTGGGCGCCTTCCAAAGGGACTACGTACTTTGTTTCGCCGTGTACCAGGCCGGAAGTGCGCTTGTATCTATTTCTTTATTCATCAGATACCCCGCAGCGCCCGAAGGCATTACAGCAGGGGGGGGTTCCATCAATAAATGAAATACATCTTCATTCGCACACATAGTGCAACTTTGTTCACACATAAATACATCTTCGTTCGCAAACATAATGCAACTTTAAATACGTTTTCGTTTGGGTCACAGCACGGGATTACAGCATTGAATAAAATACATCTTCTTTCCCACTATGTACTTGTTTTTCAGTTAGCCTATTCCACTGTTTAATTGTTCTAGGAAAAAATGAATTGACATACGTGTTCGTTTTAGCTGGGTATTCCAGAATTTTGCAACTATTGTCAAAACGTTGTGAAGTGTAATGAGGGTTGTGTAGGTAAATTTCTCTGTCAATTCCAGTTTTATTATAGTAAATCAAATAAAGAAATTTTAATCTCTGTTTATGGCGGTGGTCAGACAGACATTCCAATCCTAACTCAGCCTTCACTCCAGTGCAGTTCTCTCTCCTTCCGTACCGTCCTAATGCGAACCTGGCAGCACGATTCTGTCTTTGTTCAAGAGCAGCAATGAAGGTTACCTCACCAGTAGGTGCCTAGCGGCAGCAATTCTCTGCCTCCCAGATCAGCGGAGGATGCTCAACTATTTTACCAAGACTGTGGTAGGTTAAGCGACGCCCAGCGTCCTTCGCAGAACCTTATGGGGCTACCATACGAGAGAAGTACCCACAAACACCGAGCGTCACGTCGGTGTACACCTCTACCCAATGAGAAAACTAGTGGGTTCCCTGTAGGCACTGGGAATCGAACCCGGTACCTCCAGCATTGGAAGCCGACGCTCTAGCCATGCAGCAATCTCCCCCCCCCCCCCCCAAAGCACAAAACACAAAGAAGGACCCTGGGAAAGGACGCAAATTTGCACACAGGAAAAGCCTAAACTAGCAACTTTCACAGTTGTTACGCCTTTGAGTTCGAGCAACCCGCATCAAGTGACGACAACGCAGAACGCGACGCGCTTAGATATTCTGTAAAGTGTGGCGTGCAGAATGATCCCACAGCGTCTTTTGCCGTCTGGTGGCGTTTTACGCAAGGTGCATGCTGTTCTTTTTATGTCGTTGCACATCGCGAGTGGGTAGAGTAAGGGTCCTTTTTTTTAGTGCGCATTTCAAGCTCAGTTATCAAAGGGAACGAAAATGTAGGAGAGTTGCGTGATTGAGAAGGTGCTCAAGGTCATCTGATATCTACATTCCACCAGCTGTAAAAGGTGCGCATAAATATCTTGCCATTATTAACGCGATAGCTTTAAAGAGCTCGTTTCGCAGAAATTCCGGCGTCGGCGTCGGTGTCGGCGTCGGTGTCGGCGGCGGCGTCATTGGTTGTGAGCGAAAAATCATCATCTTGTCCGAGACCGAAAAATCCAGAAAGATGCTGTTGGGACGCGTGTACGCGCGGGAGAAGAAGACACGACCGCGCGGCGTGGATCCCAAACATCAACTGTTTATTCAGGTTCTCTGGAGGTTCCGGAGAGCAGCGGAGGGTGGCGCTGCCTGGCGGCTTGGCTTGGCTTGGCTGCCGCCACAGCACTCCCCCCTAGTGAGTTGCCGAACGGAGTTAAAGGTCCAGGCGAGTGGGTGCTCTTGATAGCCGCCCACTGTGCGTCAGCCGGGAGGGCACCTCGTGGACTTGGGCTGGCATTGAAGCTGGGGGGTCCTGGCGATGATTCCCTTAGTGGAGGCAACACGGCGTCGTCACGGTCCATGTGTGCTGGCTTGATGCGGTCCAACGACACGACCTCCTCACGGCCGTTTCTCTTGATTGTGAATTGCTTGTTGCCACGGCGGAGGACTTGAAACGGCCCATCATAGGGTGGCTGAAGAGGTCGCCGAACCGCGTCGTGTCGTACAAACACATATGGGCACGATGTGAGCTGTGGGTCGACGTGCACCACACGCGACCCTGGGGGCCGTGGAGGTACCGCGCGCAGTTTGCTCATGACGTTGCGTAGGCGAAGTGCATAGTCGCTGCAAGCTATGGATGCCTCCTCTGAGCCGCGCGCAAAGAGCTCTCCCGGCAGCCTGAGTGTCGTGCCGTAGACCAGCTCAGCGGCGCTGCAGCCAATGTCCTCTTTCAAGGTGGACCTTATACCCAAAAGAACGAGTGGGAGGGCCTCCACCCAGTTGTGTTCCTCGGTTGCCGTGAGCGCAGCCTTCAGCTGGCGGTGAAAGCGCTCCACCATGCCGTTGCTCATGGGGTGGTACGCTGTCGTGCGTATGCGTGAGGTGCCCATGAGCTGACTGATGGCAGTGAAAAGGGCTGATTCGAATTGTCGGCCGCGGTCTGTTGTTATCGTGGAGGGCACACCGAAACGGGCTACCCAGTGGTACAGGAAAGCACTCGCAACCGTCTCGGCAGTGATGTCCGCGATAGGGATGGCCTCCGCCCAGCGGGTGAACCTGTCGACACAGGTCAGCAGGTAGGCCTTTCCGTGGCAGGGTGGCAGTGGGCCGACGATGTCCAGGTGGACATGATCAAAGCGAGAATCCGGAGTGGGGAGTGTTCCCAGTGCTGTCGAGGTATGGCGTTGTATCTTAGAGCGCTGGCAAGCTACACATTCGCGTGCCCAGCGTCGGACGTCCCGATTTACGCCCGGCCAGACAAATCTTGCCGTCACCAGTCTTTGGGTGGCTCTAATCCCCGGATGAGACAGTCTGTGCAAGGACTCGAACACATGGCGACGGAGGCTCGCGGGCACGAACGGGCGAGTTCTACTGACGCTTGTGTCACAGCAAACCTTGTCCTCGGATCCGGGAACCGGGATCCACTCAAGATTCAGGGCAGTGGTCGCGGTCAACAGGTGTTTCAGTTCGTCATCTTCACGTTGGGCGGCTGCCAAAGCGGGAAGATCAACCTGTAGTGTGGGCATGATGGCGTTCACAGGATTCCGTGAGAGGGCGTCCGCTACCTCGTTGTCGCCGCCTTTGACGTGGCGGATATCAGTCGTGAACTCTGATATATAGGACATTTGGCGCCGTTCACGTGCTGTGTGCGTTCCACCGTCGGAGCTTAGCGAGCGCAATGCATAAGTAAGCGGCTTGTGGTCGGTGAGGACGAAAAACTCTACACCTTCCAGGAAATGGCGAAAATGTCGTATGGCAGCGTACACGGCCAGCAGTTCTCTCCCGAAGGTGCTGTAGCGGCGCTCGGTAGGTGTTAGCTTCCTCGAAAAGAAGCAAATCGGGCGCCAGATTCCCCCAACGAGCTGCTGTAATACAGCCCCAACGGCTGTATCGGAGGCATCTACCATTACGCTCTGCGGGACACCGGACCTGGGGTATTCAAGCAGTGCGGCGTTTGCCAAAGCGTCCTTGACCTCGCAGAAGGCTTCTTTTGCTTCTTGAGACCAGGAGAGGGTGTCCGAGCCATTTCGTGAAGTGGCCAGCAGGTCGTGAAGAGGTTGAAGGATATGGGCGCAGCGGGGAATGAAACGGCGGTAGAAGTTTACCAAACCCAGAAATTCCCGAAGCTGGCGCTTGGCGGTCGGCTGCGGAAATCCTTGCACGGCTTCAACCTTGTTGGGTTGAGGAAGAACTCCTGAGGCGGAGATGACGTGTCCAAGAAACGAGAGTTGTCGCACACCAAGCTCGCATTTGGCCATGTTCACGACCACGCCATGTTCCACTAAGCGCTGGAAGACGATGCGCAGATGATTCACGTGCTCTTCCGGAGTGCTGCTGGCGACTAGCAAGTCGTCAAGATAGGCGTGGCAGAAGTTGAGGCCGCGTATAGCACCGTCCATGAACCGCTGGAATGTCTGACCCGCGTTTCGGAGTCCGAATGGCATTCGGAGGAATTCGAAAAGTCCGAAAGGCGTTGCGATGGCGGTCTTCGGGACGTCCTCCGGGGCAACGGGAATCTGATGGTATGCACGCACCAGGTCGATCTTCGAGAAGATAGTGGCGCCGTGAAGCCTCGTCGTGACATCGTGTATGTGCGGTACCGGGTATCTGTCTGGAGTCGTTACCTGGTTCAGCGCCCTATAGTCCCCGCATGGTCGCCAGTCTCCCGGCGTTGACTTTGGCACCATATGAAGTGGAGATGCCCAGGCGCTCGACGAGGGTCTGATGATCCCTAGCTCCATCATGTGTTCAAATTCCTGTCGTGCGACCTTCAACTTCTCTGGAGGCAAACGGCGAGGCCGCGCGTGCACGGGTGGGCCGCTGGTGGCGATGTAATGGCGTACCTCGTGCTTCACCGCGGCGCTGGCTGGCGGCTGCCTCGTCAACTCGGGAAAATCCTGCAGAATGCGAGTAAAACGTTCTGCACCGGACGGCCCGAGCAGAGTGGGGCTCAGCGGAGGGTGGTGCGAGGGATTGCCTTGCACAGTTGCCTGCGACACGGGATCGTGAAGGCGGCGGTTGCGCACGTCGACGAGAAGGCCGAAATGCCGAAGAAAGTCCGCACCCAAGATGGCGAACTTCACTGCTGCCACGATGAAAATCCACCGGAACGTTCTGTTCAAGCCTAAATCGAGTGGCAGCGAGCGATGTCCGTAGGTGGCGATGGTTGTGTTGTTGACCGCCTGAAGCGGGGACGCACTGGGGACACGGCGATCGGTGGACCCAACCGGCAGCACGCTCACCTCAGCGCCGGTGTCCACGAGGAATCGAAGGCCACTGTCGCGGTCGGTGAGGAAAAACACTGATGGACGACGTTCGGGGGCCTCTGCGACACTGGTCGTCCTCAGTGCCGGCCGCTCCCGTTTCCCGCATAGTCGCACGGAGGAATGCATTTGCGAGCAGCATTGCCATGCTTCCTGTGATACCAGCAGATTCTCTGTTGCACTGCTGGGCGCTGGCGCTCCTCGGGAGTGCTGCGGGCCTGCATCGCTGCGACGGTATCGGCGAGGCGGGATATCTGCTCCCGGATGTCATGCAGCGTGGTCGTGGGCGCGCCGCCGGCGATGTCTGGCTGTAGCGCCGCGACGGACGGCGGAGCGACCGCCAGCACCGAGTCCGCGAGCTCGGCGAGTTGAGACAGGCGTTTGTCGGCAGCCGAGGCGAGGACCATGCGCACGTTGACCGGAAGTCGCTGTAGGAACAGCTCGCGAAGCAGTCTGCTGTCGGCATCGGTGGTGGCTGCGCCGGCCGTGTGCAACAGCTGCCTCATGTGGCGCAACAATTGGCTGGGCGTCCGGTCCCCGAGCTCGGTGTCGTGCAGTAGCTGCTGCAGTCGCTGAGGCTCAGACGGCGTGAGGCGGCTGATGAGCAGCTGTCTGAGCGCTGTGTACGCGTTCTCTGCAGGTGGAGCGACCAGCAGATCGCGTATCTCGCTCGCTATTGCCGGTGGGAGGCTGGCGACCACGTGGTGGTACTTTGTTAGCTCAGCGGCAATACGACGAGCGGTGAATTGGGACTCCACCTGCAGGAACCACAGCTGCGGGTCCGCTGTCCAAAACGGCGGGAGCCTGATGTCGACGGCGGAGATGGCCGGTGCGTCATGGGGAGTCTCCATGGCGTCGATCGCTTGAAAAAGGCGGTAAGCCTCGTCCGGGTCACCACTGTTGGGACGCGTGTACGCGCGGGAGAAGAAGACACGACCGCGCGGCGTGGATCCCAAACATCAACTGTTTATTCAGGTTCTCTGGAGGTTCCGGAGAGCAGCGGAGGGTGGCGCTGCCTGGCGGCTTGGCTTGGCTTGGCTGCCGCCACAATGCAAATAAAATAAACAATAAAAATTTCCGGGTCTGAATGAGGATCGAACCCGGGTCGTCTGCGTGGCAAGCAGGTGTTCTACCACGCAGCCACGATTCTGCTTGTGCTTATATATAAAATAACTTCCTCTGGTTGGAATTGCAGTGAAAATAACTCGTGCTTTGCAAACACGCGCGTCCTGTATACAGGCGTCACAATACAACATGTAATACCGCAGTAATATTGCGTGGTACAAGCGTGCATAGCCATCAGGCGTCAGAAGATGTGAATATCATAACGACATTGTGATTCAAAGCCGTGTACCCATTACAAAAGGCACACACGTTACTGCGCGTATTCCCTTAAGACCACGTAGTGGGTGCATAGCAACTTCTAAAACATTTCCCGTACTTACCGCGCATAATTAATCGTGGTTTAAAGCATGCTACGCATTACATAGTGTGCACTAAGGGATTGAAGTACGGACTAGGGGCAGGATATCGCTATTGCGTTCAACTCTTAAAGGCGAAGCTTAAGGGTCCCCCCAATTTTTGCTCCGGCGCATGCATGCGAAGAGGCTCTGTGGTCTAATGCATTTCGCTGCAGTGCGAGCGGCCGCTGGTTCCAGGGTTGCCGTTGGTGGCTACTTTGCGCCAAATTGGCTACTTTCCGACCCTCTCTGGCTACAAAAATTTCAGGTTGGCGCCATGGCTACTTTATGGCTACTTTGAACTTCAATTCTGGCGCATTTAGTGGCCATTTCTTCGTATTATTGGAAGATAAAACAGCAAGCAAGTCTAAATAAAACCATTATTTATGTACATGCTTTTCTGTCGTGTTGGCCTATGCGCGCACATTTCCTTGCGCCGACAGCGTAGCAGTGCGCATCGAAGAGCCCCAACTAGCATCCTTCCGTGTGAGGCGACGGAGGAACGTGGTCATGTACGAAAACGCGTGGCTATATAGCAGAGTGCTGACGCAAGATTCTAATGCTGAAACACAGCGTGTGAAAGAGATATATCTGCAACAAAATGAAGCTGGACTATAAATTTTCGATCAGATTTTACCAATCCCGGTGTACGGCTTCAAGAAAAAAAAAGCAGCTTCAACGTTTAATGTTTCTGCTGAGTTGTTGGCCCAAAATTACTTTTTCAAGAATTTAATCGGTAGACAAACTGTATCAACGCGCACTGAAAGTATAAAAATTTAATTTATTTGCAATTAACTTACCTGTGTCTTGAAGACCAAGCAAGAGGGGAAAATATTGTGCTCGTTATACTCCGTTTTTTTTTATTATTAAAATTCTTCATCATCATCATTTATTTACCCTTAAAAACCCTTTTTAGGGTATTACAGAAATCATATTATTTACTCTTGACTTCTAACAACTCTATACATGATATCACTTTTTTTTTATTTGGCTACAAATGTGGCGCTAAAATTAAATGGTCTGTCTACTTTGGCTACTTTTAGCTTGAGTTTTGGCTCCTTTTGAAATCTACCCAACGGCAACCCTGGCTGGTTCCAATCCCCGGTCGGGTGCCTTGGAATTTTTAGGGGCGAATTTCCTTAGAGCGTAGGCTTGTCCGGCGCCGTCCGTCGTAGCCGACGTGATAACGATGACGATTACGCTGATGACCATGAACAATAAGCGCGTTCCAGACCACCTCTAGTTCCCATCTTGTGCACCGAGGAAGCAGAGCGTCCTGCGGGCAGTGTGGCCATCTATTGCAAGCAGAACACTGTAGTACAATAAGTCCGTCAACCACTACTACAGACACTAGAGTCATGGCCGAGAGCATAGAGGGGCAGCTTAGCAATGGCTAGGCAGGTAGTGTCTGTCGCCCAGGTTGACTCCATTCCTTGATCTTGCTTGGATGTGCTTGCGGGGGCTTAGTCCATCCCTCCTTCGCGCGTACCACAACCCCACAGCGCATACGCGACCCCTCCCCCTCTCTCTCCCCTCTAACGCTCACCCCCCCTTTCTCTCCTCTAGGAATCCTCTACTGTACGGCGTGGCGCCCGCGTCCTACATCCCTCCAGAGCATGCGCGTCCCCTCCACCTCTCTCTCCTCTGCAACGGTCACCGCCTTTCTCTCCTCTAGGAATCCTCTACTGTACGGAGCGGCGCCCGCGTCCCACACCCCAGGGCTGGGCAAATATACTTTGAAATTGTATCGCGATACGATACAAGATACTCAGGCAAGAAGTATTGGAGATACAGATACAAGATACTACCGCAACAATTGTATCCGATACGATACATGCCAATTGTATCTTAAGATACTTCGATACATTCGCAGATTTGTTGTTAGAGACCCCGATAATGTAGCGACGAACGCCTATACACAAAAAGTTCCGTTTAAATGTTTTTTACGTTTGACCAGTGTAACTGCATTTTAATGAAATGTCTGTTATTATCTCAAGCGTTTTGTACTTTTTGATCAAAGTACATTAGTTTAATTCCGAAGATCTTGTTAGGGTTTCTTTTAGCTTATCGTCGAAGCGTGGGCGTGTAGGTTAAACATTGGAGGGAACACAGCGCAAAAGAAGACGGGGACAATGAAGGGGGACGCACACGCAGCGCTGACTTACAACACTTTGTCGCGCATGTCAGTGGCATATGTATGATGTTCATCCGTTCCATTGAATAAAATGTTGTAAGTCAGCGTTGTGTCTGCGTCGCCCTTCCTTGTCCTCGTCTTCTTTTGCGCTGTGTTCTTTCCAATTCTATTAGCTGCTTAACAGGACAGCTCTTTAGACACTTCGCTGACAGCGGTTTTTGCTTGTCATTTCTGTAATTGGCGGGAGTCGCTTCTCAGCTTGCCGACCAGCTAGAGGGTTGCCATCTAACCACACGAGCTTCAATAAGAAGCCTTCGCACGATGGCTCAAATACCGGCGTTCACTTTTACCTTGATCATAAGAGACCGTTTATGCAATACCGAATCCCCGGTGTACAGCAGTGACAACGCTGGTAGCGACATTTTTTGTGACGCATTATGCATACGTAGAGCACATTAAACTGCAATTACTTTTCACATCCTTCTTATCTATACTGACGTAAAGGGTTCTGTATCTATATACTCACTGACGTGCAATCAGTTTTTCTTCAACGAGACGACATGTGCACCCCAGAGACGCCTCAGACCTATTGTATTGTCACGTGACGGTGACTATGAAGGAAGCGGCAGTCACTCTGGTATAGACGAAACTCTTTATTGCGCTAACTTGTGCTCAAAAAACCAAGTAACTCAACGCAAAGCGCACTGTACTCTGATATCGGCCATAAATGTCGTCGGCCTTCGGTAATTTGATCATCGGCAGAACGCGTCTTGTTTTATACATCAGTGATCGCACCTTCCAGTGCTATCGCTGGTGCTCGCGTAAGCTCACAAATGAACGCGCGTACTACACGCGCGTACTACACGTAATCTTAATAATTTTGGGGGTTTAACGTCCAAAAGCCACGATAACGTGGGACGCAGTAGTGGAGACCTCCAGAAAGTTTCACCATCCGCTGTTCTTTAACGTGCAATTAAACCTAAGTACATGCGCCTCTAGCATTTCGCCTTCATCGAAATGCGGCTTCCACTGCAGGATTTGCGCGGAATGTTAACAGAACAATTTGAGACAATCTCGAAGGTTCCGAAACATTGCGGTGCGGCTTGCGCCGAGCAGTGATGACAGTTTTTAGTGGTTTAAACCCGATCACACCAAAATAAAAAAATAAGAGTGCGTGGCAGTATAGCTGCACAAATCGTCGCCTGAAAACGCCGCTATCCACGCTATTGTCGCCTATAGCTCCGATTAGCTGGCAATTAATAATAGTAAAAAAATAAGGAGGCCTAAAGAAGGAAAACAATTACAATTAAAATAGAAAAGCCGTTCCGTATGAAACATTCATAGTGAATACGTATAGACACACGACACAGGGGGCACTACTAATAGCTGTGACAATTAAGCATGAAGTATCGTCAACTTACCTGTTCAGGTTAGACAATAAAAAAGTCAGTGCTATACAGAAAATTGCCTAAAATAGCTCGTTGGGACGCTCACGAGTCCACTGGACCATTTGGTATAAAAATGTTACTCGAATACCGTTCCTAAGATGTTTAAGACAGCTTCTAATTATTTCCATTATTATAATGTAAACTCAATTTCGCCATTTGACCAAGCAGTAAGCAAAATGTTTGGTACTGTACACTTAATGCATGTCCACATAATGGCATAATTGTTTCCCAAATCGCCTAGGCAGAAGAGTAAACTCAAGTGAATATAAATGTGTAAACAGTAGCAGAAATAAAACAGACACTTAAAACTAAGGATACAACCAACAGCTTATTTTGGCTGCTTAGAAAAGACATACTGCCGTCACCAGACCGGGGAAAAAAAAAACAGTTCGTAGCCCTTGGTAATGTATGGTATGCAAGAGAGGGACAACTAAGAAAGCACTTGTGCTGACATTCATATTATGATTTTAAGAGCTATTGGAATAGAAATTGCAAGAAGAAAGGGATATGGTACGCCGAGATATCGTCTGGTAGGTAAACGCTCGTTCTATGAGATCTAGCCTCGATACCGGCAGTGCTATAGTTAAAATCTTATTTGCACATAAGTCAATCGCGTGTAATTTAAACTTACATCCTCAAGATCCTTCAAATCGCTGATGTGTGAAAGCCACGAGATGCAAAGCAACCTCGTGCTTCAGATGTCGTAACGAAGTACCACGCACGAGGGCGGCATCAGACTTTGTGTGCTCATGGCCACACGCATTGTGGTACGCGGCGCTGTTCACTGGCTAAGAGTGTCAAGGCACTGAAACAAATAAAAAAGGGAAAAAATCGACAAAAGAAAACGCACGTGGGCAAGCTCGCAAACGTCTACGTTCGCGCGCTTGTTTCTGTCGGGACTGCGCAAGCGCTGTCATATTGCTCTGCTTCACCAAAAGGGACGCGCACAGCTCATCGCCTGCCATCACTGGTAGACCATGTCGGAAAGATAAAAATATGTCACTGCCCTTAGTTTTATTCAGGTGGCTTAGTGGCACCAGTAGCTTGAGAAGCGAAGTTCAGTCAGCGATTTTTCTTTCGCCCGGTAGTGTTGCGATAGCAGTATCTTGTATCTTAAGATACACGATACATAATTGAATGTATCGGAAATACAGATACAGATACTCGTCTTGTGAGACGTATCGCGATACAGATACAAGATACCCAAAGAGTATCTAAGATAGTATCGAAGATACATGTATCTCCGATACTGCCCAGCCCTGCCACACCCCCCCGCAGTGCATGCGCGTCCCCTCCCCCTATCTCTCCTCTCCTACGCTCAATCCGTTTCTCTCCTCTAGGAATCGTCTACTCTGCAGAGCGGCGCTCACGTCCCACATCGCCACAGCGCATGCACGTCACCTCCCCCCTCTCTCTCCTCTCCTACGCCCCCCCCCCCCGTTCTCTCCTCTAGGAATCCTCTACGGAGCAGCGCGCACGACAGGTGGTGCGTGAAGTGACGCAGCGTAGTAGCAACAAGAACTGAACTGTTTATTGCTTGGCACTTGGTCTTTTTATAGACTGAAAACCACGTGAGTCTCGACACGAGCTGTGGCCGAGTACATCATCACTTGCGAACAAGTGATAAGGAAATAGTGCGGGTGAATGTGGTTTTATCGACGACGCTGCACCTCTTGCCTCTTCAAAAGCCCAGTCGTTCCGGAGGGCGTCTTGTTCGCGTTGAACGACGGAGTAGAGTGGGGACTGCTTCCGGCGCCCATGTTTCTTGCGTCGAGACGGGTGACTGAGGGGTCGCTGGACTGAGGGGTCGCGGCGTTGCACTTGCTGAGTTTCCGCTCAACTGGAGCCGATCCTCGATGCAGTCTTTTCCGGTGTGTTTGACGCCAGCCGTGCCCTCAGCTGATCGACATGCCGGCGCTGTGTTCCCAGGGTTGTCTCCACCTTCACCATTCGATTACCCTCCGTTGCTATCACCGTCCCTGGCAGCCATTTCTGCCCTTGTTGAAACTGGCGGGACCAGATGGGCTTTCCGGGTGGGAAAAGTGGTGGCGTTTTTGCTGGCGAAGCTTGTTCCCGGGTGGTCTCAACCTCTGCAGGCACTTCACCTGCTGGGAAGTGGGCGGACAACCTTGTCCGGGGCTCCAATCCCAGCAGAAGTTGTGCTGGTGATTTGCCACTCTCAAGGGGCTTATCTGTAACGGAACAAAAAACGAGACAATTTTTCTTGCAATGTGCCGCACTTGGTTTTCTTGAGGCCCTCGTTTATTGTTCGCACCACCCGCTCCGCTAGTCAATTTGATTGTGGGTGGTATGGCGCCGTCCTGACATGGCGTATGCTATTTTCCTGCATGAACTTCGCCATTGTTGCGCTCGAAAACTGGGGGCCGTTGTCAGACACCACACACTGCGGGAGACCAAAACGAGCGAAACTTACCCTAAGCAAGTGAATAGTTGAGTCTGTGGTAGCTGTTTTCAGCGGCGTTGCCTCTATCCATTTTGTTTCTGCGTCAACTCAGACAAAAAATAAGTACCCGTCAACAGGACCTGCAAAATCCATGTGGACTCCATACCACCGCTTTCTTGTCTTAGGCCACGGTGATGGCACTTGCGCCGCAGGCATGGACCAGCTTTGCACACATTGAGGACAGTTTTGCACCAACCTTTCAATGTCTCTGTGTAATCGAGGGTACCAGACCAGCGTCCGAGCAAGCCTCTTTATGGCCCCGACACCTGGGTGCGTATCGTGCAGCTCGTTGAGTAGGCAATGCCGAGCTGCCTCTGGCACGATTACAAGATGACCCCAGTAAGCGAGGCTATGGCTCACAACGAGCTCATGTCGGAGGGTGAAGTACGGCTGCAGATATTGCTGCGGCCCCGTAAGATGCGATGGCTAGCCCTGCTCGATCCACTCCCGGATTTGGCGAAGTGTGCTGTCCTCCTGGGTCCAAAGCAATCACTTGGTTAGACGGAAGGGCACTTGCGTCCAAACCTTGCGTATACAGTACATATTCCATGACTTCTTGACTTCAGCGTTCATGGTCTCCTGGCAAAGGCAAGCGACTGATGGCGTCTGTGTTACCGTTGTGTGTTCTCTTGCGGTATTCTAGATAGTACTGGTAGGCTGATAGAAGAAGCGCCCAACGCTGAATTCGCGCTGCCGCCATCTGCGGGATGGGCTTGTTTGGGTGGAAAAGCCCGGTGAGTGGCTTTTGATCTGTCAACAACGTAAAACGGTTGCCCAGCAGGAAATCGCGGAACTTGCAAATTCCAAACACCAAGGCCAGCGCTTCTTTCTCTATTTGGGAATAATTGCGTTCTGCTGACGTCAGCGTTCTCGAACGAAATGCAATCGGGTTGATCCACGCCATCAATGCGGTGCGATAATACTGCACCTAAACCTTCTGATGAAGGAGCACACTCCAGCCGCAGCTCTTTCTGCGGGTCGTAGTGAACCAGAAAATTTGCCTTCTACAAGGCGCGCTTTGCTTCGTCGAAAGCTCTTTGATGCTCTTTTTTCCAGTGCCAGCGTTCTCCCTTGACCAGTAAGCGATAGAGCGGAGCCAGGATTGTGGCTAAATTCGGCAAGAATTTTGAGTAAGGTTATCAGCCCCAGAAAGGGCTTGAGTTGGCTTACCGATTCTGGCCTTGGTGCCGCTGTTACGGCTTCGAGGTTGTCGCGCAGTGGGTGAAGGCTGGTGGCATCAATCTTGTGCCCCAGAAACTGCACTTCTTTTTCTCGGAACCGACTTTTGGACTTGTTCAGTTGGAGGCCACTGTCGCGAAGTCTCTGGAACACTTGTCGAAGCGTGGACGTGTCCTGTTCTTTCTCGGCGATTATGATGTCCGTCAAGGTACACACGTACTCTTGGCAAGTCCCTTAATAACGACTCAATGCGCCACTGGAACAGTGCGGGAGCCGACGAGATGCCGAACGCTAGACGGTTGTACGAGTACAAGCCTTGGTGCGTGTTGATGACAGTCATCTTCTTCGCCTCTTGATCGAGCGAGAGCTGGTTATAGGCATTTTGCAAATCCAGTGTAGTGAATACTTCACCGTAAAGCGCGGCAAAACTGTCATCCACCTTGGGCAAAGGGTACTGGAGACTATCAGGTACTGTCATCCACCTTGGACGTGACTCCAGGTGAGTGGCCGGATTCACGGTGAGATTAATATCGCCACACAGTCTGATGTCGCCATTTTTCTTCGACACTGGTTCGACAGGAGCAGCCCATTCGGAAACGCTCACCGGTGACAGGACGCCTTGCTGCACGATGTGGTCGATTTCTGCAGAGACTGCTTTGCGAAGCGCGAACGGCACCGGGAGGGCCTTCAAAAACCGTTGCACCGCCCCTTCTTTATTGTACAGCTTGACGGGCGGACCTTTGCAACAGCCAAGCCGATCTTCAAACAAGTCCTGAGAACTATTGCAGCAGCCCTTTTAAGCCATCTTCTGCCTGCAGCGCATAGACACTTGGTAGATCCCTTTCTTCTAAAAGTGACATGCCAGCTTCACGGAAAGCTTGAACAGTGTTTCAGCCTGCTCAGTAGTGGTCCGTCACAATCTACTACCACGAGCAAACTGTCGACTCGAGTCTTGTCGTGTTCCACATTCATGGTGACTCTGCCGGCCACTGGAAGAGGACCGAGGAAGCAAGATAGCCGAAGTGGTGTTTTTTCTAGTGTAGGCCACCACTTACGGTTTTTTCTGAAGACGTTTTTTTGGAATCACGCTAACGGATGACCGCGTGTTGATCAGCATCCGCAGTGTCCTGCCACCCCAGACAAAGTTTCGTTCCATGTGCCGCGTTCTTGCCTGGTCAACGTTGTTCTGGGCGGATAGGGCGAAAAGCATTTCTTCCTTACTGTCCTCTCCCTCAGACACCTCTCTGAGCGCGTACGATCCCTGCCGGCCACTGTGCTTGCGCTGGCACATCCTTGCCAAGTGTCCTCTAGTGCCGCAATGGCGGCACACCTTCCCGACATGCTGGCATTCGTGTTCTCAGTGGTTTGAGCCGCATCTCCAGCACGAATGACGCGGTGCTCCTGTGTCGTACCCGCTGCCTCTCTTCTGTCCGCTGCTACGACGCCTTTGTACCAGGTGCACGCTAGCCGCGTCATTCTCGCCCTCCGTATCTTTGATAGAACGGACGTTACGGTCAGCTGTTTCTGATGACATTGTGAATTCCTCAGCTTCCTGCACCGTCAGCTTTCTTTGGGTCAGCAGGAACCCCCTGGCCTCGTCTTCCCGTATACCACACACTATCCGGTCACGCAACATTTTGTCCAGAAAGTTTCCGAAGTTGCAGTCTTTTGCAAGACGTCGCAAGTCTGCCACCAAAATCTTTGACCGTCTCGTTGTCGCCTTGCCTCCGCACGAAAAATGCGTGACTTGCCGCAGTCTCGTTCACCTGCGGGCTGTAGTGTTCTTCTAACACATTTGCGACTTCTTCGTATGTTAGGCTGTTCACGGGCGTCGATGGGCATCGTCCCTGAATGACTCGAACCACGCTGTCGCTGAGCGATGCTACCAAGAGTGCGCGACGCTTTGAGGAATATGTGATATGGTTGCCTTCAAAGTAGGCCTCGAGACGCACCCGGTAGGCATCCCAGCTGCTTGCTGTCTCGTCAAACTCCGGCGGCCTCGATCCCATCCTCGTCACCACTGAAGTGACGCAGCGTAGTAGCAACAAGAATTGAACTGTTTATTGCTTGGCACTTGGTCTTTTTATACCAAGTGCCAAAAATAATAATAATAATAATAATAATTTTATAGACTGAAAACCACGTGAGTCTCGACACGAGCTGTGGCCGAGTACATCGTCACTTGCGAACAAGTGATAAGGAAATAAGGAAATAGTGCGGGTGAGTGCGGTTTTATCGACGACGCTGCAGTGCGACAGCTGGATACTCCGCTGGGGCACCACGGTAGTTCCGCGGTATGAAAATGACGGAGCGCGCCCGCCTCATTCACTCTTCTGTGCAGCGCCGCGATGAGTACCTGGGCCACTCACGCGAAACGAGAGCGGCGACGTTTCTCCCGCTCAAGGTAACCATCTCCCCGCTGCTTCGCATCCACACATGGTTCCCTTTAGCGGGAGATGGGGAAGTTTTTTTAATCGACATCAGGAGCATGGTCTTGGTGATTAATTCGGAGAACTGCCAATTCGGTGTGACATTCCTGGAGTGTCTTGAACGTATTGTAAACAGCGATGGCATCGAGCCCCTTCCGGCCAAGGTTCAAGCTATTGTAAATTACCCTCGTCCTAACAATTCCGACAGCTCCGACGTTTTCTCAGGCCATGATTGGCATATGACCGACTTCGAAAACTCGAAGTTGGTCATATACCAGTGCTGGCAGTGCGAGCGAAATCCTGAATGTTCGGCAGGGGGGTATCTATCAGGAATTGTGGCTGTGTTAAGAGCACGATAGTCTCCACATGGACGCCAATCACCTCTTTCCTTGGGTACCATATGTAGAGCTGACGACCATACACTGCATGAAGGACGAGCAATACCAATCTCCAGCATATGTTCGAATTCGTTTTTGGCTATGGTTAATTTTTCTGGTGCCAGGCGACGAGGTGATGCATGACATGATGGTCCTCGAGTGATGATGTGATGTTCGACGTTATGGCATACATGCTTAGTCGAGTCAGCTGCAATGCTAAGGGATAGAAAATCGTCAAGTAATGCGGCATAGGGCTGTCGAACAACGTGCCGTATTGTGAAAGCGAATGACTCGATGGAGGAAACCACGCCAGAAACTTTTGATCCAATAGTGTAACTAGTATTTGTTTCTTTGCCATGTCGACTAGGAGGCCGTAGTGCGCAAGAAAATTGGCACCGAGTATTGCATGACTGACAGAAGAGACTAGAAAAATCCACCTGAATGTTCTTCTAAGTCCAATATTAAGCGTGACGGACCTGCGGATGTATACGTCTGTCTTTCTGCCGTTCACAGCTTCTAATTGCATGACTGGCCCACAGTTTCTGTCTATGCTACGAGGGGGTAGTACGCTCACCTCTGATACTGCGTCTATCAGAAACCGAAGTCCGCAGACGGAGTCTTGAACAAAAAAAGTCACAGTTTCGCCACAAGGCGAAGCAATGAATGCGATAGCAACAAACTGGAATGTCGAGCGACGAATGGCAAGCAGGTCGAAAGGTCACCAGCTTGTGGTGATGCATCCAGCAAACTCTGATGCATTCTTACGGCTCCAATCTTGTGACATTTAAATCTGCTCGCCCTTAATGACAGAGAGAGAGAGAAGTTTATTATGACAGAAAAGCTGAGAGTGCCCCAAATAAAATTCACATGGACGCTAGCGGTGTCGGTTTCGACGCTGTGCTTGCCCGCCATAAACAGGGATTTGACGAGTTTGTCGTTGCTTATGCCAGCCATGCACCTACCAAAGCACGCACGAACATACATGACGTACAGATGAACCCCGAACCCCCCTCTCTTCCTCCGAAAACAAGAAAATTCTAGTTACGGCCCTCTTGTCCATCTACGACGCGTTCCCGCTCGGCGTCACCGACATGCTGTAATAGATTCTGGTGGACCCGGGCGGTGGACTCAAGCGAAGACTCGGAGTATACCACAACAAACATTTATGAAACGAAAAAAGACGGCACTCTGGAAATATACAAAAGTACAAAGTGTATTCAATGGCAACCAAATGAGAACTATTAACCCAGGTACTAAATAACTAAATCATCATAATCCTGGTCTGCTCAAGTCTTATACCAGCTAATACGTTGGACCGGACTTACATGGCCGTTCTAATGACTTGGTACAGAGCCAAAGTCCTGTCCTGTGGCCATGTCAATCTGGTCATTTCTCTTGGCCATTCTTGGGGTCCACTCTGAAGCCCGATGCGCCAGTCGTCGCCTGTACACAAGCAGGCCGTCGTACCACTGGCCTGTCCAACGGGCCTGTTAGGCCTAACGTCGTCATGCATCGAATGACCTGGCACTCCTGAGATTGCCTTTGGTGGCCTGCTGCAGAAGGGGGCTTGATCTGGGAACGTCCCGTACTTGCCGCGCGTGGTAGCCAGGCATGCTCGAACGCCGTCGAGTACCCAGGCCACACCTCACCAGGCCCACGTCACCGGTAGCAGACTCGAACACCCGTCCATCCCTTCGCCAGAGCGTCTGCTGGCGATCCAACCTTCCGCTGCCGAGTCCACGTAGCCAATGCCCAGTTCCTTTCTTTTTCTTCACGGCTCGGTTCGCGTGCCTCGAGCGCTCTGGAATTTTCCGAGCACTCGCTCGAGCCGATTTGAGCCTCTGGCAGGCTTCGTCATCCTCTTCTTTTTGTCGCATCGCTCTGGCTCGTGACACATGCCTGTGGGGCGACGAAAGGACCACTGCATTGCTTCCCTTATGCTCTTATTGCGTACAGCAACGTCACCTACCGTGTAAGTAAGAAGCTAAAACTGCTGCTTGGGCAGCAGTTTTATCTAGTCGCCTACCGTCCCTAGACAAATAAACCGTCAAAGACACCATTTCATTCTTCGCGACAGTTGCTCTATGATCGCAACTACCTCTGTGATGGACGCAGATGGTTCTTATTCCGCGCCATCTACGTTAAGACATATGCACAATCTAAAATGCTGACTCACAGTGTACACATGCCGAAGTGCACGACTTGCACTTTCCTCCGGCTGCGCTACTATACACCCAGAATGCACCGCTTCGTTCGCCGCTACATCCGTTGCGCCTCGCAGCGCCTCGCAGCGCCGCAAGAATGCCCCTTGCCATTTCCCCACTCCGTAACACCCACTGACTTGCCCTCTCCGCCCCTTGGACTACGCCGGTGTTGATTTGCACAGACCCCTTCCCATCACTCCTGCTGGCAACCGACAGGTAATTGTTGCCATCGATCACCGGCTAAGCAGAGAATTCACCATTGTCATCTGCAACGGTTAGCAATGTTCCCTCTCATTTCACACCACGTCATTCTACAGCACGGAGCACTACGGGAGCCGCTTGTCTACCGAAGGACGCGTATTTCTGTCGGACATCGTCAAGCAGTTCTAGAGGAATGCAAACTCTTTCACCAGACCACCACATCCTATTATCATAAAACGAATGGTTTAACAGAAAGGTTCAATCGAACATCAGGTGATATGCTGACAATGTACGTCACTTCCGATTACTAATACTGGGACCGTATCCTTCCCTTTGTGACGTACGCCCGAAGGGCTGCTACGCAGACCACGACCGGACTCTATTTTTACTTCTAGCTATAAGGACTCGAGCCCATATTGCACATTATGCGCAATACCCCCCTTGTCACGCTTATGTCAGTGACTCGACGGTAGTTTCCCAACCTTGCTAAGAACGCTGAAGACGGTCGCAAAAGAGCCCGATCTCACACCACTGCTGGTCAGCAGCGTCAAGTACACCGTCGAGACGTCTCAAAGCATTTTAATGTCGTATACCCGTGACTGACTTCTTAGGCTCAGGACTCCTTGAGCTAGCCCCTGTCGGTCAACGAAACTTCTTTATTTATTTATTTATTTATAATACCCTCAGGGCCAAATGGCATTACAGATGGGGGGTGGGTTATTACAAAAAAAGGTAATTGAACAAAAAGCAGTGTATACGGTTAGATCGTACAAATAAATCTCTTATAATACAATGTTAGCTAAAACATTTATATACTAGTACATGTTAGCTAACACATCACAGAACCTAATTATACAATGTTAGCTAATGCAACAAAAAGCCTAATTATACAATATTAGCTAACGCAGTTACGGAACAATGTGTTATCACTAATACTAACAATGTCCACCGGGAAGTCTGTTCCACTCCTTTGATGTAAGAGGCACAAATGAATTGAAGAAAGTTTTTGTGTTGCATGAAGGGATGCCTACTTTTTGATGGTGATCAATGCGGCGGGATATGTGCGGTGGGCGAAGAAGTAGTTGGTCATGCAGGAAAGGATGGTGATACATCGTGTGAACTAGTGTTTAATCGGGAAATTTTTCTACGAGATGTTAAAGAAGGGAGTGCAAGGGAAGTTTTCATAGTTGAAATGCCGCGGTTCTGTTATAATTAGGCAATATAAAACGAACGGAGTTATTCTGGACAAGTTCAAGGGAAGTTACTAGGTTATCATAGGGTGGGATCCCACGCGGCTGTAGCATATTCAAGTTGAGAACTTATTAGTGTCTTATAAAGTTGCAGTTTTAAGTCAGATGGAGCATTAAAAAAGTTACGTCGTAAATAGCCAAGCATGCAGTTAGCATTGTTAATAATGTATTCAATATGAGGTGACCAGTTGAGATTAGTCGTTATGTGAACTCCAAGATACTTATAAGAGTCAACAGAATCCAGAGGAATGTTATTAAGAAAGTAAAGAGGAGAGGTAGTGGAGGTTCTGGATACGCGCATGATTTTACATTTTTTAATGTTTAGGTCCATTAGCCATTTTTCACACCAGTTAGATATAGCGTTAAGGTCAGACTGCAATATGTTAATCTCATTATCGTTAGTAATTTATCGATAAATAACACAGTCGTCAGCAAACAGATGAATGTTAGACGATATAAGTGAGGAGAGGTCATCAATATAAATGAGAAACAACAGAGGGCCTAAGACGCGGAACGCCGGAATGAACTTGGCGAGAAGAAGAATTGTGACTATTTGCCGTAACGAATTGTGATCTGTTAGTGAGAAAACATTCATAATAGGTTTTTGTCAAGATTTAGTTGGCGTAGTTTGTGAAGTAGCAGTCAATGGCGAACCTTGTCAAAAGCTTTTGAAAAATCTAGAAAAATGCAGTCGGCATGCGATGATTTATCAAGAATCTGATGCAAGTGATGAGTCAACGCCTCCTCTATTTTATTCAATGCCAGTGCAAACGCTCGCCCCTCAATGGGAGCCGCCGGTCCGCCTTAGTTCAGGGAGGGGTCGTGATGCGACGCTATATGTAGGGTAGGGCTGCTTGCGTCACACATGCGTCCGAGCACTTTCGAACGGAGATGCGATAGATGCGTTTTCCCTCTCCAATATCACGCGCCTGTCCAGTTTGTTCATTCGTGTTCCTTCTTTGTAGCTCGAAGCAATGCCGCCGTCGCCTCACAGCGCTCGTGAGGCACCTCTTGCACTGCAAAGGCAGCGCATGCACTGCAGCGTCGCAATGACGCGTCCCCATTGGTTGCCCGCATAGCGCCACGAACGGAGACGCGCTATCTTAAAACGCCGTGTCTCTTACAGAGCCAGCGTGACCGCCAACATAGTGAACACGAGGGATGCAAGACGCCGCCCTACGGATCTGCACACAACTGACCCAAAAAATTACTTCATATGATTTCCGACGTGAGGCACTATAATACGGGTGCTCTACCCCCATGAACACAAAGCACACGCGAAGGCTAGGCGATGGGGGAAAGTAGGAAAGGGCTAGAGGAGAGGGCGGTGAACGGCTGGAACGGGCGCATTTCGCTGCGCCGTGCTCCCGGCCTCGGCTGCAGAAATTAGGCGCCTTTTCCTTCTTCGAACCACAACCACCACCACCACCATTGATAAAATAGAGGAGGCGTTGGATGAGTGAAGGATATTAACTGCGTTTCACATGAATATGTTTTGCGGAAGCCATGTTGTGCTGACGTGAAAAATGAATTTGATTCTAAAAAATTGACTATGTTTGTAGATATATGCTCGAGTAGTTTACAACAAATACTAGTTAAAGAAATAGGACGATAATTTGTCGAACAGTTTTATTACCAGCTTTATGGAGTGGAACGACTTTCCCGATTTTCCATTGACTACGAATAGCAGAGGTATCCACTGATTGTTGAAAATTTTTAGTTAGTATAATGGAACTGTAAGCGCTAGTACTTTTCAAAAATTTTGTGTTAATACCATCATAACCGGGAGACGAATCATTCTTAAGTGATTCAATGAGGCGTACAACTCCAAGAGGTTCAATGATCACTGATGACATGGGTGAGTAATTGTGTAAAGTCGCGCTAGTTAATTCATTACAGCTATCTAGGGGAAAGTATTTGATGAAAGGTTCATTAAGAACAGCAGCGCAATGCGCTTCACTAATTTGGTTACCGGATGAGTCAATCAAGTATATATGGTTGTCGGACAGAGGATTAATGACTCGCCAAATTTTTTTTTGCGTTAGTTTGTAACAGAGACGGCAAAATGTTAGTAAGAAAGTTATCTTTAGCGGACTTCAGTGCAGATATGTAGATAGACGATACAGATTTGTAAGCAGCCCAGAGTACCGTGTCCAGTACCGTATGGTCTAGCAAGCCTCGTACTTGATTTACGCCATCAAGCCGCTTCAGCCTTTTTCTGAAGAATTAGATTGCGCATATCGACCTAATAAAGCCTTACTATCACTGTGCAGTGGTGTTCTGCCCATAATTCGCAAATATGGCTCTTCTTTGGTGGTCTATTTCATATTTGTCGGAGTTAAGATGTGAATTCTTAATGAAATTTAGCGATCTTGTCACTATCGGCATGTCATGAAGTTTCGACAGCCGTTCGTTTGTGTGTAATAAAGACGCAATTGTTATTTGGAGAGGAAGATCGCGTCTATCTTGAGTGTGTGACTTGGAAACATGAAGCCGAACGGAGTGTTTCTCGGTTAAATCGTTGTTTTACGGCTGGCTCGGCATGTTCCGGCGTTGATTGCTTACCAGACTTAATTGTTCCATCAAGCTTCTGCGATCGCCTTGTGTTTGTGGGGATTCATGCAGGAAGTTTGCCTCGCAGTTCGGTTCCTTAAAGGTCGCTTTTCCATAGAATACCTGTATGCAGTATCGCGCAAGGTACTGTATAAGGATCTACTAACTCTGCTCTTCCCACCTCCATTGTACCGTTCGTTGTACTCCGATCTTCCTGGCCATGATGTGTTGAAACGAGTGCGTAAAATGTATATCCCACCAAATTCAAAAACTTCCCCATCTCCCGCTAAAGGGAACCATGTTTGGATGTGAAGCAGCGGGGTGATGACTGGCGTGAGCGGGAGAAACGTCGCAGCTCCCGATTCACGCCAGCGGCCCGGTCGCTCATCGCGGCGCTGCACAGGAGATAGAATGAGGCGCGCGCGCTCCGTCATTTTCATACCGCGGAACTACCGTGGCGCCCCCCAGCGGAGTATGCAGCTGTCGCACCACCTGTCGCGCGCGCCTCTCCGTAGAGTAGAGCATTCCTAGAGGAGAGAAAGGAGAAGCGTAGGAGAGGAGGAGGGGAGGCGCATGCGCTGTGGGACGAGGGAAGGAGGGACGGACAAAGGCCGGGCAGGCACATGCAAGCAAGAGCAAGGAATGGAGTCAACGGGACGCGGGCGCCGCTCCGTAGAGTAGAGGATTCCTAGAGGAGAGAAAGGGGGGAGCGTAGGAGAGGGTGTGGGACGGACAAAGCCCCCCGCAAGCGCATGCAAGCAAGATCAAGGAATGGAGTCAACGGGACGCGGGCGCCGCTCTGTAGAGTAGAGGATTCCTAGAGGAAAGAAAGGTGGGGAGCGTAGGAGAGGAGAGAGAGGGGGATGTGGGACGCGGCAAGGAGGGACGGGCAAAGCCCCCGCAAGCACATGCAAGCAAGATCAAGGAATGGCGTCAACGGGACCAGGGCGCCGCTCCGTAGAGTAGAGGATTCCTAGATGAAAGAAAGGTGGGGAGCGTAGGAGAGGAGAGAGAGGGGGTGTGGGACGCGGGAAGGAGGGACGGACAAAGCCCCCGCAAGCACATGGAAGCAAGATCAAGGAATGGAGTCAACATGGGCGACAGACACCACCGGCAGAGCGCGTTATTCTTTGCTTGCACCCACCACCTGCCTAGCCATTGCTAAGCAGCCACTCTGTGCTCTCTGCCATGACTCTCATGACTGTGATGGTGGTTGACGGCCTCATTGTACTACAGTGTTCTGGTTCACATAGTGGCTACTTCCCTACTTCATGAAAGTGACCGGACGCGGGACGCGGGACGGGGGGATGCGTGAGGGACGGACACAGCCCCGAGCATCAGATGCTTCGCATCTAAAAATTACACCATCTCCCGCTAAAGGGAACCATGTGTGGATGCGAAGCAGCGGGGAGATGGTTAGCTTGAGCGGGAGAAACGTCGCCGCTTTCATTTCGCGGCAGCGGCCCGGGCGCTCGTCGCGGCGCTGCACAGCAGAAAGAATGAGGTGCGCTCCGTCATTTTTATACCGCGGAACTACCGTGGTGCCCTACTACCGTGGGCTTAGTCCATCCCTCCTTCCCACATCCCACACCACCATAGCGCATGCGAGTCCCCTCCCCCCTTTCTCTCCTCTAGGAATCCTCTACTCTACGGAGCGGCCCCCGCGTCCCACACCACCCACAGCGCGTACCCTCTCCTACGCTCACTCTCTTTCTTTACTCTACGGAGCAGCGCCCGCGCCCACATCCCCACAGCGCATGCGCGTCCTCTACTCTACGGAGCGGCTCCGGCGTCTCATATCCCCACAGGGCATGCGGATCCTATCCCCCTATCTCCTCTGGGAATCCTCTACTCTACGGAGCGGCTCCCGCGTCCCACACCCCCCACAGCGCATGCACGTCCTCTCCTCTAGGAATCTTCTACGGAGCGGCGCGCACGACAGCTCGCGTGACAGCTGCATACTCCGCTGGGGGGCGCCACGGTAGTTCCGCGGTATGAAAATGACGGAGCGAGCGCACCTCACTCTCTCTCCTGTGCAGCACCGCGATGAGCACCGGGACCGCGCCGTGAAATGAGAGCGGCGACGTTCCCCCGCTCAAGATAATTATCTCCCCGCTGCTTCGCATCCACACATGGTTCGCTTTAGCGGGAGATGGGGAATTTTTTTTTTGTTTTTTATTGTGTTAATATGCGCAGAAATTAAAGTAAAGTGGCAGCAAAGTGCCCAAGTGACTCTATTTGTTAGAAAGGTGGCTAACCATAGTACGGATACCTGGTGAAGGTTACCTTTTCGACAAAGTAATTTTATATTTGTTTACACTGGTATGTAACAAAATGCTGTGCCGCACCAGACAAGGAAATCCAAAAAACGGTAATAAGCTGAAGATGGAAGCTTCCGATGGGTTGTGTGCGATGGGTTGTGTGTTTTAATAGCCGTGTACAGGCAAATTGTAATGCTTAATCTTTTACGTAATTGGATCAAGAGAGGATACTTGTCTGACACACATGGCACAGCTAATAATTAAGAATATCTGTCAATCACCTGATCTTAATTACTCGTTTATGGGCAGACCCCATTTGAACGACTCGATGCTTGTGGTGGAAGGTGTGACGTTATGATGCATGCGAGCTCTAAGCCAACTCCAAAGGACATTGTTTTCTGTTTTTTCGTGGGATGAGGAAAACGTACATCTCTTGCCACAGACACCGCAACTGTCGTGCTCTAAGCAGGCATGTCCCAGAATTATTCCAAAGCTCCAGCGTGTGTATTCAGAAAGGGGCAGGCCACATGACATGCTCCGTGAACGTTCTCGTCACTATGTGTACATATGTGTACACCGCATAATAAAGGAGCAGAAGAAAGTACGAAAGATTAGGCGTGCGCACGCATCTTTTGCTAGGCGACACTTGGCTGAGCCGATCATGCGCGGGGCAACTGTTCCGGAATGTGTCGAAGAAAGAAGATCGGAAGAAAAAAGAAGCACATACCCTTTGTTTGACGACACCTGGGTTGGTGGAGCATAGGTAGAGCGGTTACACTGAATGGAGCCTCCTGCAAATAACGTGTGATCAGAATTGTGCTTCTCCTTAAGTTTACTCATGTGTGCGGCATACCATACCTGCTGGCACGTTGCGCATAAGCAGGACGACGAAACCCAGAGGGCAGCCAAAAAGAGGGCGATTTCCAGTCCTTCACTTACGTCGCTTGGGCTGTGCGTGGAATGTTTGCATTTCTGTAATGCTACTAACTCACTCAAACCATTAACACATACGTGCAGCATATATAACAATACGCGTGCAACTCCTCCTACTTTCTCCTTTGCTGTGACCCAAATGCACTTTCTTTATTTTGTTCAGGTGATGTGCTTTTTAATGGTTCAACAGGCATCTGTGGCACAGTTTGAAAAAGGGAAGCATTTGCCCACAATATCACACGTAACTACATTTTTAAAAAAAATATCAGTTTTTTTTTTGCGTGGGTGGAAAACACTAAATTGATAGTGATAACAACTCTTGCAATGTAGGGGCATTGTTCGAGTTTCCTGAGCATGTGCTGTAGAACACAGCTTGCGAAGGCGTACAAGACCATGTACCTAAACGAAAGGTAATGTTAAAGAAAAATTTAAAAAAGAAGACCAAATCAAGCATTGTACCAAATTGATGTGCATAAGGAGTTGTAGGAGATAAAACGTGAACCATTCTAAAAGAATGCATACTTTATTGCTTTCATACCTTCAAAGCAAAAGGCATCAAAGTTGCGTGATAGTCATCAATACACATAAGTTTATTGATTACGTTTTCAATATTGGTTCAGGGATTGCCTAGCTGATAGAAGGCCATCGGTATTCAAAGCGTTTCTCCTTGCTTTCACCTGTGGTCAGCAAAAATTTACAGAAGCAGGTGGTCAGGACCTGCAGTAAGACCTTCTCTTGATGCACGCACAATCATGTTTCTTCAGACAATATATCAGTTGCTGATTCCGCAATCTCCTCGCTGGACAGTGGATCCTAAAAGAAGAGTTCAGTTGTTTTACACTATGGTAACGGTTACTGCCACATTGCGCACAACTGCTGATAACATGCAATGTAAGACAGATACTAACCCCCCCCCCCCTCCCCCCCCCCCCCCCAAAAAAAAAAAGAAAAAAAAAAGAAGGGGGGTGTCACTTGACCAATACATAAGCGCTCCTAAAATCTAATATCCTGTGCAATACCTTTATCCGAAAACATAATTTCTGAACTGAAAAAGTACGTTAATCCCCCATGTAATTTGCTTCTCTTTAGCACAAGAGTCAGCAAACTATAATGTAAGAGACAGTTTCGTCGCAGAAACACGGCACCAGGTGATTAGGAACAGAAATTGTAAAATCAACATTTTTCGTAATAGTATCTGAAGTTTCACGTCCTAAAACCACGATTTGAATATGCGAGGCGCCGTAGTGGAGGGCTCCGGAAATTTTGACCATCTGGTGTCCTTTGACGTGCACTGATATCGCACAGTACACGGGCCTCTACCATTTTGCCGCCATGAAAATGTGACCGCTGCAGCCGGAATCGAACCCGCGGCCTTCGGGTCAGCAGCCCAGCACCATACCCACTGCTCCACCACGGCGAACCAAGGTATTTCAGTGACCATACTTAGCATTTGACATGGAGATTTAATATGTTCGTACCTAACTGTTTTCCTCAAGGAGTATATTCCACGTGGCAGTTCATATTCTGGGCTGTACGGAACGTAAGTCATATCGGTGTCGGGAAGTTTCCAGCTGCCTGGAGATCCTCGCAGCATGCCTTGGGAAGGATGTATGCTGTAAACAGTTTCAACGCAAGGCAATGAATATGGCAAAAAAAAATACATTTGTGCTGTTTACGTACCTTCAAACATTTCGGCTATGACAGTTACATAACATGTATACCGATTCAGCTTTTCTAACCACGATTTCTAAGCACTCCTTTTGCTTAAAACAGAACACGGGGGGAAAATGCATGCAACAATAAATCACAACAATAAAGAAAGAAAGTACAATAATTAAGCAATAAGTGCAGTCCTCAGGTTTGCTAACGCGCGTAATACGGCTTGAGGCGCACGACATGGACGACTTCGGGTCGCGCACGGCGCCGTTGAGAGTTCGTTATGCCGTCCGGGACGACCTCGTAGTCCAGAGCACCGAGACGTCGAAGCACCTTGTACGGCCCGAAGTATCGCCGAAGAAGTTTTTCACTAAGTCCACGTCGGCGTATCGGCGTCCACACCCAAACACGATCGCCGGGATGGTATTCCACGAGGCGTCGTCGAAGATTGTAGCGGCGGCTATCGGTCGTCTGTTGATTCTTGATGCGGAGGCGGGCTAGTTGTCGGGCTTCTTCGGCGCGCTGTAGGTAGGCGGTGACGTCGATGTTTGCTTCGTCGGTGACGTTTGGCAACATGGCGTCGAGCGTCGTTGCCGGGCTCCGTCCGTATACCAACTTTTATGGCGCCATCTGCGTCGTTTCTTGTATGGCCGGGTTGTACGCGAAGGTCACGTACGGGAGGATGGCGTCCCACGTCTTGTGTTCGACATCGACGTACATGGCCAGCATGTCGGCAATGGTCTTATTGAGACGCTCGGTGAGGCCATTGGTCTGTGGGTGGTACGCGGTGGTCCGGCGGTGGCTTGTGTGGCTGTTTCCCAAGATCGCCTGAGTTAGGTCAGCCGTAAACGCCGTACCTCTGTCGGTGATGAGAACCTCTGGGGCGCCGTGTCGAAGCACGATGTTCTCAACGAAGAACTTGGCTACCTCGGCGGCACCGCCTTTAGGCAGGGCCTTTGTTTCGGCGTAGCGGGTGAGGTAGTCGGTAGCTACGACGATCCATTTATTTCCGCAAGTCGACGTTGGGAACGGCCCCAGGAGGTCCATCCCGATCTGCTGGAACGGTCGCCGAGGAGGCTCGATCGGCTGAAGGAAGCCTGCTGGTCTTGTGGGCGGTGTCTTCCGTCGCTGACAGTCTCGGCACGTCCTTGCGTAGCGGGCGACGTCGGCGGCAAGACGCGGCCAGAAGTACTTTTCCTGTACTCTGGCGAGCGTGCGGGAAAGTCCGAGATGTCCAGCCGTCGGGTCGTCGTGTAGAGCCTGCAGGACTTCTGGTCGCAAGGCTGAGGGCACTACGAGAAGGTAGTTGGCTCGAAGTGGCGAGAAATTCTTCTTTAGGAGAATGCCGTTTCGCAAGAAAAACGACGCGAGTCCTCGCTTGAATGCCTTTGGAACAATGGCGGTCTTGCCTTCGAGGTAGTCCACAAGGCCCCTGAGTTCCGGGTCGGCTCGCTGTCGTTCGGTGAAGTCGTCGGCACTTATGGTTCCCAAGAAGAAGTCATCCTCCTGGTCATCCTGCGGCGGCGGGTCGACGGGGGGCGCGAGGCAAGCAGTCGGCGTCAGAGTGTTTTCGTCCGGACTTGTAAACGACGGTAACGTCGAATTCTTGAAGTCTCAGACTCCATCTGGCGAGACGACCTGTAGGGTCCTTCAGGTTAGCTAGCCAACACAAGGCGTGGTGGTCGCTCACAACTTTGAAGGGCCTGCCGTAGAGGTAGGGGCGAAACTTTGACGTTGCCCAGATGATGGCGAGGCACTCCTTTTCTGTTGGGGAATAGTTGGCTTCTGCCTTGGATAGCGACCGGCTAGCATAACTGATAACCCTTTCCACGCCGGCATTTCTCTGGACAAGAACGGCGCCGAGTCCTACGCTGCTTGCGTCGCTGTGGATTTCCATGTCGGCGTGTTCGTCGAAATGCGCAAGTATTGGAGGCGTCTGCAGGCGTCGTTTCAATTCTTGAAATGCTTCGACTTGAGCCGTTTCCCTCTTGAATTCCACGTCGTTTTTCGTGAGCTGAGTTAGTGGCTCGGCGATGCGTGAAAATTCCTTGACGAAGCGTCTATAATAGGCGCACAAGCCGAGAAATCGGCGTACGGCCTTCTTGTCGGTGGGCGGCGGGAAGGCAGCGATGGCAGCTGTTTTCCGTGGGTCGGGGCGAACTCCAGACTTGCTGATGACGTGACCCAAGAAAAGAAGTTCCTCGTATGCGAAGCGGCACTTTTCTGGCTTCAGGGTGAGTCCGGAGGCCTTGATTGCTTGAAGTACAGCTTCAAGGCGCCGGAGATGTTCGTCGAAGTTCGAAGAAAACACAACGACGTCGTCCAAGTACACAAGGCAGGTCTGCCACTTCAAGCCGGCGAGTACAGTGTCCATAACACGTTGGAACGTCGCAGGTGCCGAGCGAAGACCGAAGGGCATGACCTTGAATTCGAAGAGGCCATCGGTGTGATAAAGGCAGTCTTCTCTCGGTCTCTCTCGTCGACTTCGATTTGCCAATACCCGGTCTTGAGGTCCATCGACGAAAAGTACATCGCGTTGTGGAGTCGATCCAGGGCGTCGTCTATGCGTGGGAGAGGATACACGTCCTTCTTCGTGATTTTGTTCAGGCGACGATAATCGACGCAGAAGCGTAGGGTTCCGTCCTTCTTCTTCACTAAGACCACGGGTGACGCCCATGGACTCTTGGACGGCTGAATGATGTCGTCACGTAGCATTTCGTCGACCTGTTTCTTAACGGCTTCACGTTCACGTGTCGAAACTCGATACGGGCTTTGGCGGATTGCGCGGGCGCTTTCTTCTGTTATAATGCGATGTTTAGCGAGTGGAGTCTGTCGGATCCTTGACGACGACGAGAAGCAGTCCCTGAATTGCAGGAGCAGGGCTTCGAGCTGGCATTGTTTGTTCTTCGGAAGGCTCGGATTCACGTCGAAAACTGGTTGGGGACCTCGATTCGTCGAAGCAGGTTCCGTGGCGTCGCTGAGGGTGAAAGCGTTGCTGGCGTCTACGAATTCATTCATGAAGGCGACCGTCGTACCAATGTTGAGGTGCCTGTATTCGTGGCTGAAATTTGTAAGCATTACTTTAGCTTTGCCATCATGCAGCTCGGCGACGCCTCTTGCGACGCAAATCTGACGGTTAAGAAGCAGGTGCTGGTCGCCCTCGATGATGCCTTCCAAGTCTATCGGTTCTTCGCTGCCGACCGAAATGATGATGCTGGAGAAAGGCGGAACGGTGACGTGCTCATCTATCAAATTTAAAGCGTGGGTCGCTGGCGTCGTGTGGGGCGGCAGTGCGTTTTCTGAGGTTAGGTTATTGACTCAGACCTCAGGTCGATCACGGCGCCATGTTGACTTAGGAAGTCCATCCCGAGTGTCACATCCCTGGAGCAGTGTTGTAGGATTAGAAAACTGGCGGGATAAGTCCGGTTATTGATGGTGACTCTTGCTGTGCAAACACCGGCCGGCGTTATTAGATGACCGCCAGCGGTCCGGATTTCAGGGCCTTGCCAAGCAGTCTTCACTTTCTTCAGCTTCGTCGCGAAAGGCCCACTGACGACGGAATAGTCGGCTCCGGTGTCGACGAGAGCGGTGACGTTGTGGCCGTCGAATATTACGTCGAGGTCGCTGGTTCGCCGTCGTGCGTTGCGGTTGGGTCGCGGCGTCGGGTCACGGCTGCGTCGATTTGTTGCGCTGCCTCGTTGTTGCGTCGTCACGTCTTCGTCGGTCCGCGACGTTTCGCCGGCAGGGCTTCGTCTGCTTCGCGTCGTGTTCTGCAGGTTTCGTCGCGTTGTCGTCGTCGGCGGCCGCGGAGGATCTTCGGCATTTCGTCGTACAGCAACCGCACCTCCATCGGTTGCTGCCCTCAGTTTCCCGGATACGGGCTAGGCGACCGGCCCCGGTTTGGGCCAGTGTACTGCCCGCGGTGCGGTGACATGTAGCGGCCGGGCGACGGCGTGCGGGAATGTCGTCGGGGTGTCCACTGTGTTCCGGTGATGTAGTCGTCGATGTCGCGAGGCCGTTCGCCTGGCTGCGGACGCGGCGCGTTGACGGCGAATCCGCGCAGCCCCATCTGTCGGTACTGGCAGCGGCGGTACGTGTGGCCGGCCTCCCCGCAGTGGTAGCAGAGCGGGCGGTTGTCAGGAGCGCGCCAAACGTCGGTCTTCCTCGGAGCGTAGTGCAGGCCGGCGGGTGGACGGTATGGCGTCGGTGGTGGTGGCGGCGCTGTCTGGCGGCGGAAATGCGGCGGTGTGACCTCTTGACGTGGGCGTGGAGCGGGAGCGTAGCGTCGGGCTGCAGCTGCGTAGCTCATGGCTTGCGGCTGGGGCCGTGGCGGTTCAGAGGTGCCCATCGACTGCTGGATTTCCTCTCGAACGATCTCTGCGATGGAGTCCACTTGCGGCTGCGGTGAGGGTAACAGCTTGCGCAGTTCCTCCCGCACGATCGCTCGGATCATTTCGCGCAAGTCGTCGAGAGCATAAACGGCTGGGCTGTCTTGACTCGTTGGGCGATTGTACTGGCGGGTTCGCATTTCCAGCGTCTTCTCGATCGCTGTTGCTTCCGAGAGGAATTCCTGGACGGTCGTCGGTGGGTTCCGCATCAGCCCAGCGAATAGTTCTTGCTTGACCCCTCGCATGAGCAAACGGACCTTCTTCTCCTCGGGCATGTTGGGGTCAGCGTGCCGGAACAGCCGCGTCATTTCTTCCACGAAGATCGCCACTTTCTCATTTGGTAGTTGCACCCGTGTCTCCAGCGAGGAAGCGGCCCTTTCCTTGCGGGCGACGCTCGTGAACGTGCCCAGGAATGCGCCGCGGAAGAGATCCCAAGTTTGAAGTGCTGACTCGCGGTTCTCAAACCAGGTTCTTGCCGCGTCTTCCAAGTAGAAGTAGACGCGACGTAGCTTCTCTTCCGTGTCTCAGTGGTTGAGGCTGGCCACTCGGTCGTACGTCTCCAGCCACGTCTCCGGGTCTTCAAAAGATGATCCACGGAAAGTCGGTGGCTCCCTTGGCTGCTGCATCACGACCGTTCCGGGAGTTGGTGCAGTGGCTGCCATAGTTGTCGCAGTAGTGGTCGTGGCCTTGGACTTTCGAGTCTTATCCGGTAGGGGCCCGAACTCTGGAGGTAGCCCTTGTTGCCTGCGGCTGGTTCACTGGTCAGCGTCGGCGTCAATGTCCTTTTCACGGAGTGGGCTTGGCTCACGGCTGGAGGGGGGGCGTTCGGTACATGGACCGGGAAGCACCTCCACCAGATGTCACGTGGTCGTGACGTCGACGAAGGCAACAGTCAGCGGGTCAAAGAAGAAACTGTTTATTTGGCCGAACTTGTGGCCGTAAAACGTAAAGTCAGATTACAGCTATGCACACTGGCACAGATAGTGGCGAACGGAGCGTCGGCCGTCGATCAACTGACGAGCAGTGAAGTGCGTCGGCATTTATACGCGTGGCATCGAATATTCCAGCCTTATCACTGGCTGTCGCGCAAGCTCTGGAATAAGCTCGAGTGTTCGCGTCTTGCGTGCAATCTTAACAAAACGATCTACAATAATCGGGAAGCAACAAAGAGGCGCGATTTGCGCTGAGCATTGCTGACAGCCTTTGTGGGCGAAAACCGAATACAGCTACTGTGAAAATTAGAAACGCGCGTGGCAATATATATATAGGGACTATAGGAAGTATCACGCAGGCCATGAGACTGTAGGAAGGTACTTGAGATACGACGTATGTTTCAGCACAGTGTATTCCGACGTTTCGGCCGTGGGACCGGCCTTCGTGTATATATATATATGTATATATATATATATATATATATACATATATATATATATATATATATATATATATATATATATATATATATATATATATATATATATATATTATATATATATTATATATATAAATTTTTTATTAAGCCCCACTTTTTGTATCATTGCGACGGGTTGACCCTTTCAAGAGTGTGAGCAGACAGCGAATGTCTAATGTTGAATGCAACCTCTGAAACTAGCTCTAGGAATAATTAAATTCTGTGCACACCGGCGTAGTGAGCACAAATCGTACTTTTGGAAGCAAAGTGCTAGCATGTAAGTTTTAGACCGAAACTTGAGATATTACTCGATATGCGTTGGCTTACTGCTGAATTATTCTACGAAAAAGAACTGCAATTAAATATATCCGGGGTCGTTAGTGAAGCCGGAGGTCCATACTGCGCCTTTTAAATGTCGCAGAAAGAATTTTCACTAATCAAAATAACATGTTTTGATGGTAAATCAGGAGAGGCGGAAAACAGAATTTTAAAAGTGGATCGGGCACGATGTGCCCATGACCATAATTTCAGCCAAGCGCAAATAATATTTGTCCCCACACGTCTGAGGCGAACGGCAAGGGAAGTAAAACTTGTGGCTATAATTGCTGTGTCAATCTGGCCTGTCTGTCCTCTCCAAGGACGTTTTTCTATTTCTATGTGAATAGTTCCTCTTGCAATTTATGGACAGTCGTCAACATACAGAACACGCACCATTAAAAAAAAAAGCGGCAGAAAGTGGGAATGTGGATATTTATTTTTATCAAAAGTGACCCAAATCCCACTCTGCCACAAAGTGAAAATTGCAAAGGTTGATCGTAGGAATGATGTGCACAATATCGGGCAGCAGTCGGTACGCCCACCAAGCATGATTGGCACCTCATTGCTGAGCATTCTGCTAGCAACCTCAATTAGTCGCCGGCACAATGAAGCAATTATATATGTCTTTTTAAGCTGGAAAACATGGCGAGATACAAAGGACAAACGCGGACGGATCGGCGTTCGAGCATGCTCGCATCTAGGGTGATGAAACTGTGCGATTCCACGATGAAAATGAATTTCTATCAAACGTGTAATCAAATTTCTATCTTTCTGGTCTTACTTACAGAGATACTCTTGCTCAAAAGCAAAGCGTGTTGAGGTGGATGAAAGTTGTTGCTATTGGTGGTATGAGAAGACAAGCGTAACTTTTAAAATTTAACTGTAAAATGCTCCGGATGGAATTTTGTTCACTAGGAAACTCGATAATGGTTCCTCGATGGTGAATATTGGGGAAGTTCTGCGGACGCGTAATATTCAGCCAATATTTTATTCCGCTGGATACCCTCTTATCTGAAGCCATGGATGGCAAAAAAAAGGTTAACAAATCGTTGAGCAGAGGGAATCTCGCTGAACCTTGTTAACTTTCAGGCTCACAGAATGCAGCTCCACTTTTTTTTTTATTTTTCCAGTTACAATTCTTTTTTAATGTTATGGAGTTGTTTATGTCGCACTAAATGTTTAGCGCCAATCCTTCTGTAATATTCATCTAATTCCTACTGAAACTCTTACATTACTACTCAAGCATGTCATAATTATGTAGTGTGAATGTCGCATGCTGGAAATGCAGAAGTCTTCAGGGACCAAGTCAAGCTGCTTAGAGGCGCTTTTAGCCCTGAAAACCGTTCACAATTTTCTCGACAAATAAACTTGTGACTTGTAGGCTGGCAGGTGTGAAAGGTATTTTTTTCAAGTACGCGGCCTCACTTGACGTCTAACTACACCGACCAGTGCTATTTACGTAAGCGCGAAGGCTAAACTAGAGTGAATCAAAACGCGAGACTACAAAGCAAGCAGTAAAGGCTGGCCTTTGAGATTAAACAAACCGGGTCCTCGCTTAACCTTATTTACGTCCGCGGCAAAACCGAAAAATCGTGAATGGCAGCGCAGACATTGCAAGCCTACAATCCATAGCAGTAAAGCATATCCTTCCAGATCAACAATATGGGTACCAGTATTCTTCGAGGCCATAACGAACTCGGAAGAACGGTTTTACTGTGCAAGAAGATGGCAGCACTCCACAGGTGACCTTGCCTGAACGGTCAAGGAGCAGTGTTATCGTGAAGACCGCGCACTACCTGCTCTACCGGCAACGAATCGACAATATTGAATGCAGGCAGGAGGCGCCGTGCAATCCGCAACATTCCGCGTCTAGCCGTGATAAGTGCGCGCCCGATGGTTTCAAAGAACACCTTTCAATTTCTTTTAAATGCGAAGCATTTCTTTGCGTACTGTAAGCACTTTGGCGTTTCTATCTACCTCGCGACAACCTTCTGTGGCATTACAGTCAAAGCTACGTGGGCGGAGCTTCTGCACATGTGTTACTGCGCCAAGTAATCCGTTTGCGGGCGATTTCGGTTTCGGTTTCGCAAATGCATCGAACATGTACGTTTTCGCACGAAGATCCAATGTTTATGATGTTATTTTTGAAGTAGTGTATGAAAAAACCGCCAGGGCTGCGCGGAACGCGCAGCACAGTCACAGCGAAAGCTGGGAGAGCGGCCTTTCTAGAGCCTTTTTTAAACACTCTTGGAGCAACTACTGCAAGCGCACTTACATGGTACCCACTACGCCATAAATCATCATAATTTTTGTGTAGTGGGGAAGCGTCTACTATGCCATTATTCGTCATTCTTCGGAAAAGCGCGGTACCCGCTTAACACTTGTAACGCATTATGTGCACTTTGTTGAGGCTGTGGCTGACGACAAAGAAGAATTATGCCATTTTGTAATGGGTTGGAGCATTGAACGACCCAGTCGTTACGCAATTCGTATTGTGTGACGCCTGGTTGTTACTTTACTGTTCTAAAACGCTTTACAACACACGTTGACGCGATTTCTTACCCGACATGAAGCCTGCATAGGATCAGTTTGCACCGCACTTTCAAGCAGCGGCGTAGCTCAGTCTCGGACGCCTTTTGAACAAGAACTTTAGGGCTTTTTTTAACGATATTTTGTTTCTCTTGAAATGGGGGAAGAAAAATGCCTACCTTGAGAAGCACTTGTGAGGAGTGCTTTTCAGGTTTTGGCTGTCAAGTTATTTTTGTATCTTGAATTGTTATACTTTAATATTGCAACAATAAACGCGTCAAATTATTTGAAAAAAAAGCGGGGTAGCTCAGTGGTAGAGTGCTGGGCTGCCACGCAGTGGACCCGGATTCGAATCCCGTTGTGTCATAGATGTTTTTTATTTATTTAGTTTTTTTTCTTATTTCGTGCGATATTGGTTACCGACGCCGGCGGCGGCGGCGGCGGACAACTACGGCGCCAAAACGACCTTTGTTGTGATGTCATAACAGCTTTTGCAGTAAAAGATAGTTTATATGTAGAATTAGTCGAAAGCTATGACAAGCCTTAAGATACTTTTGAGCGCAGCAGTGAAGGAAAAATACATGAAAGCATTGCCGTCTTCTGCGAATTCCTGCATAACGCTAACCTGCCAGCGGTTCAAGCCCGCAGTAAAAGTGAGCACGATACAGTAATGCTTGCATTTGGCTTTTTTTTTTCAAAGCAATAAAATTTTCTTTATTGCTAAGGAACACAGGAAGCAGCTTTACTGAAGCGGTCAGATTTATTTTTCAAAAAAAAAGGAGGGGGGGGGGGGGGGGGGGGCACGGCCGAGCAGCAACTGTGCGATAGGAAATTCAACGCAATGGCAAGAAACCATGTCCTAAATTTCGGTGAATACAGGGTCGGTATCGTCGTTTTCCTTCTTTTAGAGACGCAAGAACTCTCTGGAGGAGCTCAGGTTATTTTGTTTTTGGACGCGAAGGCACCGATTGGTCGCAGATATCTTGACCACGACCGGTGGCAGGCGGGCGTCTCACGTTCGTGAATCCACGGCCGTGGTAAATCCAAGCGGGTGAAACGCATTCCTTACTCGGTCAAGAACGCTCTTTTGGCAGTTAGCCGCATAACAGACATGAACGCGCCTGTTGCCCAGGCGAAGCATTTGTACTGGTGATTTTATGCTCGAAAATCGCTGTCATCGCAAAGCGCCAAGAACCGCTCCCGCCGTAGACGCCGACGGATACGATGTTACAGTACGCGATCTTTAGCCTGATTGTATCAGCAATATCAGGCAACCGAAATGCCGACCATGTATGGAACGCAATTTATGAAAAGGGTCATTGTTTTTACGTTCAGTTTCCAATCGCAAATTCACTTTCAAGCAGCTCGTCTTGCTGAAGACTGACAGGTCGCCGGTGTCACTTTCAAGGCGGCTATCGCGATGAGAGACCCACTTCCGCTGACGGTATCACTAGCACACGACTTCTTTCTCCGTGACAGCATATGCGGAGAACAAAACATTTGACGACGCACAGCTGTCTTCTTTTCTTTCTGCTCGATTAATACAAATCACCAGCGAACACGCACTTATCCTCGCTCACAAGTAACGATGTGAACTTGCTGCAACCGAACGACGCCATCGTTGTTACATCCTTGTTTACCGGGGCAGGAAAAAGGTGAAATGACACCAGAAAACCAGAAAACTAGAAACAGCAAAAAATGAAACTCCCGCAACGGAATAATCTTTCTTGATAACAATGCGAACGATCTTGAAAATAATAACTACATCTTTTGTTTTTATGTTTTCTTTTATGCTGCGTAGTATATAAAAGTTAGCGTTCGCGGACTACATGCAGAAGCGTAGCAAAAAAATTGACGGCAGATCCACGAGGTGAATGATGATGAGATTGGGCGAAGCTCCTGGAAGTAATCATCGGTTAAACCGTGAAATTTCTTCCGTTAATTCGCCCGATAAAATTGACGTGAAACGATTGATTAAATGTTTTATCAAAGTTTTATTGCTGGTTTCCGTTGTCCTTTCATTATGACCGCTTTGTGGTCGGTGAAATGTAAGCTAAGTGGTTCTTGCATACGAGCACACACCGACGGCAACGAGCATCGTCAACTACAAACCTGTATCGCGATATGGTTTTGATTATAAAACCATTGCTTTAGAAAACACCTGGCGTCTTTCGTTAAGCAGCTGGCGTCTTTTCGTTTTGCTTTAGAAACATCTGGCGTCTTTTCGTTTTGCTTTTAGAAAACATCTGGCGTCTTTCGTTGGTTTATTTCATCAATCAACGGCGTTTTGAACAAAATTTTTATTGTTTAATCACGCACAGGAGAAATCTCACCAGGCACTACCTTGGAGGTAAACAATGGCTGCTACTGGGAATGAGAGACAGCAGAAGTCGGCTTTTAACACTTCTACTTCTACTAACGTTTCCTACTGGAACATGCCAATGGCTGCTAATGGGGAATGAGAGACAGAAGAATTCGGCTTTTAGTTAACGCGCACGCTGCGAATTTTTTATTGTTCAACAACGCACAGGAGAAATCTCCCACCGGCACCACCTTGGAGGTCAAAGCGTAAGACTGGTTACGCACTACGACTACGACGAGGGACGAACGGGTGCCGCTTTAAGGAGCTTCGCCCCTAAAAAGTGCGTGATTCGACTTCGTAGCTTTGGCTGTGCTGCCACAGAAAGTTGTCGCGAGTATACGTATCTATCTATCTATCTATCTATCTATCTATCTATCTATCTATCTATCTATCTATCTATCTATCTATCTATCTATCTATCTATCTATCTATCTATCTATCTAGCCGCCTACGTCTGGGTGCTCTCGTGATCACCTCCTTGACTTGGGGTGAACCAAAATTTGTAAGGGAGGGTAAGAAGGTTTGACGAATATGACTCACTGGTCATGTCATCAATAATGTGACAATCCTGTCGTGTACGTCGTGAAACCGTTTCCTGCAGACGCGTGTGGCACATACCCGTATTCCACGGGCCGCAGTATGCGGGTATGCGCCACAGGTGTTTGACAATTTATATATATACCCAGGAACGGCGAGGATGGACATAAGTAATTTAAATGCGAGAGCGTGAGGAAAGACTGACGTCGGCAGCGTTGCCCCAACGAATGCAAATAATAAATATAAGGGTCGCAGCAGGAATAGAACCCAAGCAATCTGCGTGGCAATCAAGCATTCTACCACAGAGCCACGCCAGGTCTCGGAACTGCTTTTCAAATAGACCCTAATGTTAGTGAAACGTGAATTGTGGTTGAAGTGCTGCCTATCCCATTTTATAAACAATACATATGTACTCCAATGATACAGCCCTCGCGTCGGGTTAACATCAATTGTAGAAAAGTGTCATCCACTGATGTTGATTTATGTAGGAGTGTCCAGGGCTACCATCCTCGCGAGCACAAGCGCTACGTATCAGCTTACCGCTTCTGGTGTTGTTAATGCCCACGTTGCTGTTGGCATCGTTACGCAACTGTAAACAACTAGTTATATAAAACATATGCGACTAGGGAACTCTGGAATTTGCGCTGGAGTGCGCTGGTGCATACTGGAGCCCGCACTGTTTCTTCCAGTGCAGCATGCAAGTTTCTGTAGTGTGTGCGGCGGAATGTTTCGGTATCGTTGAATACAGAATGTTTGATTCGATGGTACCAATATATGCTTTCCTAACAGGCCCCAAATATTTTCACAACTTCTAGCTTGGCAGAGATAAAGAATGATAAGCGCAAGACATTATGTGACATATGCCAAATCACCGTCATTTTTATTTTTCTCTTTGAAATGTAGTAAAAATTGCGTTATTAACACAAAATAGCAAACGCTGATTATTTTGCTTCTTAGCGTGCTTTTTTCTTATGCACGCAGTGTCAATAACAGCGTTAATTTTTGAGGAGCACGTAGCCGCGATGAATGCACGCTTTGTGCATGCCCCACACATATACCAGTCTCGCATCAATGATGTGTTTTTGTAGTGATTCCGTTTTGCATTGTTTATAAGTCTGCGGACGTCGGTCCTACCAGAAACAGCAAATCGTTACATTGCCGCACAGTTGGCGAGAAGCAAATGAGCTCTGGCTTCGCAACTACAACCAACGGAGGCCACAAAAACGGCCGTCGTTCGACATCGCCGCACCTGAAACGCATCTCTGGCAATGTTTGCCCTTCCACTTACTTCAGCAGCACTTTAGTTAACACTTAGAAAGATTCCGTGTGCTTAAATGCAGAAACTTCAACCATCGCAACTCAGCTGCGTCGAGATCGGTCCTCCCAGTGACTCTCCCAGCGAGCGTTAGGCATAGTCGACCGGGCATGTCCGTCCACATGTTACCGGCGCTTCTCGCTTTAAGTACACGTAATGCTCAAGTGTAAAGATGACTGTAAAGTACAGTTTCGACATTCGTTAACCTAAATGAACCATTATTTCTTTTGTACGGTGTCCGCACAAGGAGCGATGACCATCGATGCGATGTGCTTTCAGCAACGCGCACAAGCTATCAACGAAAGCTGCCGGCCGCACTAGCCGGTACTTCTGCGAGTCATATGTAAGAACACATAATTGTCAGTCGGTATTTTGGTACACCTTAGTGAACTAACACTCTGACATATTTTTCAGCTCATTGTATTTGTATTTAGCTGAGCGGTTTTTTAGTTATAGGTATCGATAGAACTGCAACTCTGTACACTGGCATGCCCGCTGTACTGGCATATCGTCGCTGGCGCGAAAACACTACTCAATATTGAATCATGTACGCATCTGTTTATCGAACTAGTCATCATAAAACCTCTGTACATGTTGACCAGGGAAAAAAGCGAAATATGGCTATTAAAGAAATTGGCAATAACAGTCGGCAAACTGTGCCTGCTCCTAGGTCTATTTCATATTTTTCAAAGCTGTAAATTCTTAAAGAAACTTAGCGCTTATGCCATTATCGGCATGTCATTTGGCACCGGCAGGCGTTCGTTTGTGTCTAATAAAGACGCAATTGTTATTTGGCAAGGAAGATCGCGTCGATCTTGACTGTGCGACATGTAAACATGAAGCCGAACGGTGTGTTTTGGTTAAATAGTTGTTTTACGATCTCTTTCCCGTGTTGCGGCGTGGTGTAGAGCGTAGATTACTCGTTTAGAGGTCAGCACGGGGCAATTTCGAATCCACCTGACGAACGCTTTTTTTTTTCCATATGACTTCTTTTTTTCATTGCCTTAATGCGTTCAATAGAACTTCTTATTAATAATAGCTGGGGTCTTACGTCCCATAACCACGATATGATTATGAGACAAGCCGAAGTGGAGGGCTTAGGGAATTTCGACCATCTGGTGTTCTTTAACGTGCCCTGACATCGCAGAGTACACGGGCCTCTACCATTTCGCCTCCCCCGAAATGCGACCGCCGCGGCCGGGATCGAACCCGCGACCCTCAGGTCAGCAGCCGAGCACCTTAGCCACTGATCCACCGTGGTGGACTCTATATCACTGCTTCCACTAATATATTTATTTATGCCATATAGGCACCGCTGTTTCGACGCGGTAGAGACGTTTTGCGCGGGCGTACCCAGCGCCTCCCAATAAAATGCCACTCCAGCGTCCCAGTATCTCCCAGTATCCAGCGCGATAATGGGCCCATAATTCGGCATGGCACTTGACGCTAGTACCCAGCGGCGCTGGGTTTTGCAATAGGGAAGCCAATGATCGTGATATCAATTTTGTTGTAATAGGCGTCATTTACATGGTGTACTTTGACACAGCATACTGTGAATCGCGCATCAACAAGCATAGCAAAAAAGCACATATCAAAAACTGGTACAAGATATGGACTCCTTCAATGCATGGGTAACCTACGACTGTGCTCACGTATAAACTACCACCCTGCGCTTCAGCAACGCGGAAGGCTCAGGTTTTTCGCTGGGACCGTAGCGTGACATTCGTCGGTCGAGATGATTGCCTGTCTGCGGAGCTTATTTTAGCCATTTTAAGAGTTCGTGTTATCGCACTCGAAGGAATAGGCTGCGGAAACACACCGCTGTGGAACAGCGCATGTGTAAGCTGCACCACACCGCCAACGAACCGTTAAACAGTACTACGACTCTAATGACGAAGAACGCAACTGCATCTAGGGCGCCTCCTTGATGCAAGCGTGGCCAGCGTTCCTTCGCTGACATGAAGGCGCACCCTAACTGCGCCGTCACCGAATCGTCCCTATCGGCACTCGTTAATCTCTGACGCAGCATTTGCCTTCATCGCTCACAAGCAGCGACACCATCTCGCCCGTGCGAGAAAAAACGTGCGAATGCGTGAAAGACATGAGGTGCGTTTGTGGAGTCTCGTAAATACGCGTCGGTAGCGCTGGCACAAGTTCTGGAGGCCCACGCACACCCATGGTGCAACTCCGCGTAGTGAACAAGAATTCCCGAAAGATATTCCCGTTGAGCTAGCCGCAGGCACCTGGGACTACAGCCAGAGTTTGGACCAATAAGTGACAATACAAGAGCAAAGACGACAGAACAAACCACCACGATGACAGCAGCTGTGTAACCCACATAAATCCTGCTTCGGCAGCCCAGGGAGCAGCCAAAATTGCGGGGTTCATCATGTGAGGACCCGGAAAGCTGACTGGAAGCATACGACCGGGTCGCTATCTTCAACCATTGGAGCCACGAAGACAAGGTGCGGCTAATTTACTTCCCCTTAGAAGACGCCGCTAGGATTTGCTTCGAAAGCCAAGAATCCACCCTAATGTCATGGGACATTTTCCGAGCCAAGTTCTCAGCTACCTTCACTATCGCCATCCGCAAAGAGAGGGCTGAAACTCTGCTTCAAACCCGTGTGCAACTCACGAAAACAACAAGCTCTTCACGGAAAAAATCAACCTTGCGGCGAAACTGTGACTGTTTTTAAGGAGGCAAACCCTTACAAAAAATCTTATTGATAAATAATTGAAACGCCATTGCTCAATGTTGACATGTTGTACTGAATAGTCGTTGTCGGTCCATTGAAAAGTCATTGAGTTTATTGTTGACACGTATAGAATATTGGCCACCGATCTTTTACCAAAATTTTATTGACATAAAAGTAGTTGAATGGTTGTCGACTTGTTATTGAAAGTACATGGCGCATTGATTTCATTCATTGACAACTCTAATGAATAATTATTGACTTACAATTGAAGCGGCATTGAAATTCGGTTATGTATTTATTGAAAGTACACGTACTGTACGTTTTCATAGTTGCTGAGTTTTTGTGCATATACAAGTGCAATATGCTTCCGCAATACGAACAATGCGTACTGAGGCACATGCACTGAGGCACAGGCCTCAGTAGGCATTGTCCAAAAGGTCTTTCACAGAACTTGAATAAGCGCTCCTGGGTGCGCTTACGTGGGTTTTATATGAGCGCAAAGCTGTCTGTACATGCGCACTGTGATGTACAACGTATGCTTGCATAAAGAGCTACAGTAGGCTTGCACAGTTCGCGTGTTATAGCAGAAACTTTATCGCCAGCTATCACGCTTCAATTCTGCCAAAACACGTGAAAACCTGGAAACACAGTTAACTTAGCGAAAACTAAAATACGGACACGAGCACAAAAGCAAATTGAATTACTCATGCACAGTCACTCGGAGAAGTCAACTTTTTCATAAGTTCTGTGACCTTTCGTTTTCTTTCAAGAGGCCCAACAAAAGAAAAACGCAAATGTGCGGACATGTACCTTTATTAAAGCGAAAAACTGCAAAAACCACATCATCAGAGAAGAAAACCATAACTTAATTGGTGTAGCGTTTGTTTCAACATGTAAAGGGTGAGTCCCTCCTGCAAAAAAAAAAAAAAAGAAAAAGAAAAAAACGGAAATTGTGACAAATTACTACCAAGAAGTCGGTGTGAAAAGGCGAAAACTCCATCACATCATACGGCTGCAGAAGGGCGAACATGCTACAAATGACCACGCTGAAGCGACACGCGAGTATACGTTTTTTTTACTGCCCCTCTCGAGAGATGCAAGCTTTACAGAGCGCGGATATTAACATAGAAGGGAAACGCTAAGCCACAGCTTTGAAGGCGCGCGTCGACACACACTAGGCACAGTAACATCAAAGAACATGCAAAAGACGCATAACTCCTCGCCCCGGAACACGATTCAACATTCGCCCTCACATATTCGAAACATTACTCGGCTAGCGCATCCAGCTATCGGAAATAGCACTGTGCAGAAAGACACAACTCTGCCGGTACAAACATTTTCTTACCCGCAAACTTGCTGGAGACTAAACAAAGAACACGACACCTGTCGTAATAGCGTGTGCCTAATTACGAGGCACAAGCAGTTTTGAAGACGCAAAAAAGTAGTGCATGCGCTCGAATGTAAGCGTTAATGCATACCTTGAAACAAGCTCAAATAAGCGCGCCAATATAAGTAAGCATGTTCGAAACTGAACAGAAATGAAACGCTACATTTATATTAGGACAGTTCAATCATGATGGCACAACACTAACGCAGTCAAGTACTTCTGAAACATGTCGCGCATGCAGCCGAAGTAGCAACAAAACACGCGTTTTTGTTCTTCATGGTTTTCGAATAAAAGGGTGCACAGGTAAAGAAAACGAACTCACCTTCAACGATGGAGCCCGTAGTTTCTTAATCCGTATATTCCAGGAGTGGTAAAAGCACATCAAGGTGATCGCGTCCATTCCTGCAGCTAAGCAGAAATGAAACTGCGAGAGTCGCGCACGCAAGCTGAGACGTCCATTTCTCCGTCGGAACGATTACGGAACTAAGCCTCACAGTCCGCGCAGCCGCCACTCGCAGACAAACGTACTTGCATGGAGGTCCACAACTGCTGAACATGACACGAAGTAGCTTCTTCACAAGTGCGTTCATACCTTCCATGAATCACGGTATTTACACTGCACGAAACAAAGCGAGAGGAGGCGAGCGCGCCACACGCGACCGTCACGTCGGAATTCAATGCGCTCAACTGACACAGACGGCAGGGCGGATATCCATCCGCGCTGTCGTTGTCAACGCCGCTGCGAAGCCCGTTAGGTAGTTAGGCTGTTATCGCTGTTATTAGTTCCGTAAAGCTTACTGGTTAAAGACCTTTGAACACTTCATGATTATGACTGCTGACGCAATTCAACACCTCACAAATTTATCCTCTTGCGCGCTACTTTCTTCGTCGCAATATGACATGGCGCGCAGGCTAGCAAGTAGCAACATGTTGCGGCGTTGCTGCGGTTTCTGCAAGGAGCGCATGGCGCGGGTGGCGTTCGTTCGCCAACGGCAGGAGTAGCAATAAAACAAAATGTAAAGGGAAGATAGTCGCCGGTACATCACGTTCATCTGATATCTCGTTGCGGTGAGGTTTGAGATGCACGGTCTTATCGACACCGCGTGCAGGCAGGCGTCGCATTCTGCGCCGAGGCCCCCCGCGATCCGTTGGGAGATACATTTATGTCATCTCATCGTGTTGTGCGCGTTCCCGGCGGTACATGAATGATCCCTACCTTAAAAAACTGCATATGAACGTTATATTCTCAAACCACTATTCCTTTGGGGCCACCGTAGTCGAGCAGTGCTTGCAGTTCTGGGCTGTTGCCGAATATCTATCGCGGGTTCCATCCCGGCCGCGGCAGTAGCATTTTAACGGGAGTTCGTTAAAGAGATCGTTATGCAGAAATCCCGGTGTCGATGGTGGCGTCGACTTCAATGTTGAGCGAAAGACCAGCGTTGGCCCTAAGCGAAAATTTGAGGTAGATGCAAATAAAGAAAAGAGCCGTGGGTCGTTTGCAATTTGGTTTTGCGGCACAGTAAGTCTCCACCGAGAAGCGAGAACAGGCTAGCGATTGTGAAAGCGATATGGCGCGTGCGCGCTTCTGTGTGTGTATGTGGAAGGGGTGGGGGGGGGGGGGGGGGGATAACGCGTAAGGGGGTCCCCCATTTTTTTTTTTTAAAGTAGGCAGAAATGCTGGAGGCTGATTTCCTTCGATTCAGGTGCATGTTAAAAAGCACCAGGTGTTTGAACTTTCCGGAACCCTCCACAGCGGAGTGCCTCACAATGATATTGTGGTTTTGGCGCATACAACCCCAGCAATTAATTAATCAAGCTTTCTTTGTGTATTCAGCTGCAGTGCAGTTGCTGCCCACGGCTGTGTAGATGGACGTTACACTTTTACTGCGTTGTTTGCGTTACTGCAGCAAGAAGTCAGCTATAGCATCGTTGCCGCCTGAATAGTCATGTGGTGAGTCGTTCGGTTAGAGCTAATTAAACGGACAGGCTGGAGAAATCACGTTGCCAAACGTGTATAGCTAGTACGCAAGCGATAGAAGACCGCATATGCACAGGACGTTTGTAATATGCGTTGTATTGGGGTATGCGCTGCTTACTTGGGGTGGTTTCATCCATAAAAAGGTTTTGATACTTTACAGGCTTGGCAATGCGCGCTCATACATCCACTGCAACTCAATAAAGGCGCAACGATAAGTCAACATTTTTTTGTCAATGACTTTTTCGTTTAAGTAATCAACAGAAAAAAACCATTGAGTATATATTGACCAACGTCAAGACATCTTGCCAAGTCGTTGAAAGTCGGTTGATTCAATGAATAGTGACCGGAATGTCAACAACAACTCAATAGTCATTTTTATAAGGGAACTCTTAACCGGAGAATATGCCCTGCAGGGGTGCTATGCAGGATGGCCCGAGCTTCTCGAGCACACGAGTTTGCTCCGAGCTCGCACTGCGGCGGTCATGGCACAAAGACAGAGCGGAGCGCGTGATAGCAGCATTGACAAAAACGGCTACATGAACGAGCGTGGCGTCAAAAACGCATGTGGGGCATCTGCGGCGGTAATCAAAGAAACACCGCGTGCGAACACGTCAGCGCCACCACTCAGTTCACATTTCAACAGTGCAGCGACGTCAGCGTGATTGTCGCGCTATCTTTTTGCCAACTCAGCATTGCGCCTCCCACAGGCGTGTTCGTAGGCGTTCTTCCACTTTCGGGCATGTTCTTTCGTTCCACCCGCAGCATGGAAATTTTAAAGACGATAGTCTTTCTTGGGATACCTAAACGGAGAAATTTTGGTCTGTCTGTCTGTCCGTCTGTATGTCTGTTTGTCGGCACGTCACACGATTGAGCTAGTTGGCCAAACTTTAACCCCCTGCCTTACGACCTCCAATCATGACCAAGAAGCATGTGTTCATACGGGTGAGCGTGGGCAATTAAAAATCAAATATTACGCATACCTGAGGCACAACATCAATACCTTAGTACTATTCACAGTGTTCCTTTAAAACAAAATCTATAGATACGTAATTATAAAGATCCTAGTGTTCATTACGCGGCGCTGCTGTGTACAAAACAAGTCTCCGCCCAGTGATTTAACTTCGACGCTGTGGCTGGCTGTGGTGCTGCCACCTGGCTGCAGCATTGTTCAACACAAGCTGATGTTCCCCGGTAGCGCTGTAGATGGCGTCCTCTTCTGTTTTATGAATGCCAGCCAGATGCGGCTGATTCATCGTAGAAGAGCGCTGTCTCAGGCAAGGCAAAACATATATGGCCGCTTGATGAAATACGACCCACTCTACAAGACATGATCAGAGAACGCAGAGAAAAGACCGACGACCAAATTTCAGCGGAGAAACGCCGGCGTCCGTCTAAGCGCGCCCGGAAAACGTCCGAAAAACGAGCCCAGCGGCTAGCCCGGCTATTAAATTGTGGTACTCATGCCGCTCATGCAGTGCAGTCGGCACAAGACTATCGTCTTTCGACGACATTTGCAGCGAAGCACGCAGATACGCGGCCAATTTTTTACTCGCGAAGGCAACAAGGGTGCACAAGCTACACTCTCGTGCAGCTCGTTTCGCTTCTATCAAATATTGCGGATAAATATACGGACAGGTTGTCACCAGGAGCGCTCGCATCATTGCGGCAACGCGGCTGTGAGTGGTATACGTCGTGAGCGCGGTGAAATTGAATGCGAGAGATCGCAGCCACGTGATGATATAACTTTCATTTCTTCGAGCGTGTGTGCACAGTCTGCGCGATAAAGCTGATAGATGAATCTTGCCGCTCGCTGGCGTTGCGGCGTGACCACTGCTCCTTGGAAAGCGCAAACGCGGTGGGTGGACCCGATCTTCGCCGCGGGCGTCTGTCAATCAAACTGATTGACGCGTGAACTCGGGTACAAACTCGTTGATTCTGAGAAGGCCCCAGTTCAACTCGTGACTGTCATGGCGCCCGTGTGACTGTCAAACGTTTTATGCGGTGTACGCTAAGCAGCAGCTTCTTTGCATATAAAATAATTTGGTCAGCCTTTACTACTTGTGCAAGGCTGGAGCCATAGAGGAACTTGTGATCACCTAGCTTCTTCAAGCGTTTTAAGTCGGTCGTCTACTCAGTCTGCTCGGTATACGCTTCGAAGTAAAGAACGCATCAGCTCCGTCTTAATTTTGATTATACTAATTAGGCAGGACTTCATTACCGAAATATTGAACAGATTTGTCTTGATTGGTAAGGTTTTAATTAAAACGACAATAAATACCTCGGGTGCAATTAGCATGATCTTGATTAGTATGCAGCTAATTAACATAAACCTTATTCGCATGATCTTGATTAGCATCATATTATTAAGGTCTAATTAGGATGACTTTAGTTAGCGTGCTTATAATTAGCGTCGCGTTAATTAGGCTGGTATTAGTTAGCACGGTCATAGCTTTACATGGCTTCATTGGCATGGTCTTAGTAAGGCATGGCTTCATAAGCTCGATCTTAGCATGCCTTGGCTTAATTAGCTTGCTCATAGCATCTCTTGACTTATTTAGCTAGGTGTACCACCCAGCCACTTAGCTAATCAGCCGGGCGCACGTCCTCGGGCAGCGAGCACACCGTGAAGGGATGAAGAGGGCGCGCGCCAGTCGTGCAACGCGCAAGAATGTGCAGGCTGACCATGATGATTGTACACGTGGCCTCGGGTTTAGCTACGGTCGCGATATTGTAAGGTGCTCGGCCGGAACTAATCTCAGAGGCCACCGTGCTAATTATTCTAAAGGATACTTAGTACAGACATTAAAAGCTTCAAAACGAATTGAAACAGCCCCTGCCTTTAAAAAATATCATCAGTAAACAAACCTTTCTGGCACTTTTATTGCATGGGTGCACTTCTGCACTCAGTGGAACGACAAACAAATGAAAGAAAATGCCTCTGGTTTGAAAACACCGCCCAATTTTGTCGACCGTCCATGACGTGACGCTGCGTTCCATCGTAACCAATGGAGCGCAGCGCGCGCTGAAGGGTGGATCTGACCTTTTCGTACTGTTGGCTCATTCAAAAGGGGGTGTCGCCAGAGCTCGGAAAGATCCCGAGTTTCGCCAAGCTCGGGCCATCCTGCATAGCGCCCCAGGTGAGTGTATCAAGAAATTTTGCCACGAGAACGTGCCAGCTGCGTCACAGCCTTAGCGACACTACGCCAGACTCATCGTTGAAACGCGCACGCACGCGGGGCCTCGATTCAACAGGCACGCTCTCAACGACACCAAAACTTAGGCTCACGTGATTTTAGGATGGTTCGCTGCTATGCGGCACTTGTTCCTACTGTTCTGAGGCGGGCGTTCTGAGGCATTGTGAAAGACGGCAAAGTTGACCGTAATGAATGACGCTAGGATAAATTACATGATAGGTTAAGCCATTAGCCATTTGCGTTTTGCGATCACCAGAAAGAAAGCTACAAATTAAACCATAAAATTCAACAACAAAAATTGTGTTCACATCACTTTCTTTAACGTACTGCCGCAAGACTGCCATTCAGTTTTGTACAGCTTTATTTCGCTGCCACGAAGATTGGTTCCAGGGAAGGAAGAAGCCAGGTGTTTCATTCTTCGTTTTTTTCTTCATTCCGTCCAAACAGGATGTCCATCATATTAGGAGGAAGTGCCTCGACATTGTTGGGGGGCAATTATGAGCGTAACTGAAAAGACAGACAGAAAAAAAAGGATAATAGTTGAAAGCGCAAATAAGTTTATTACCCCGATGTGTGAGCTGAAGGACGTTCAACTCTATAACGCATCAGGCAACAAGTGCAGCTGTTGAGTCTATTGTTACAGAGATGTTTTCGCATGCAGTTGCGATTATCCCAGTGTTTACATCCGGCCGAAAAATGACATCATACAAGGCGGACAAGAGAACAAAACAGGGAAGGATTTGGGTCGGGTAGAGCGCGCAGGGGGGGGGGGGGGGTGGAGGGGAGTGAAAGTGTTTCTTTGACGTCAAGAGTTGCTCCAGCTCCGGCATACAACGCTTAAGGCTAAAACTGCAAGTCCTATAGGGGAATATGCTCAGCGACTGCCTCGTGTTCATACATAGACAAACGCAAAAGACGCTTCAAGACTACGTTGTTCAGCCGTTCACACTTTAATCAGTCGTTAAGAATCATCGGTAGTTTTGATCGAGAAAAAGAATGGTATATTTACGGTTCTTCATCGATTACCGCGAGTTCAAGCAACTAACGAAAAAAGACGTTTACATGCTTTCTCTGAAACACAATTATCTCGATAGACGGGGCACACGCGTTCTTTCTAGGCGATGAATTTAACCCTCTCATGCGAGCTTATATGAGGACACCTAATTAAAAACTAATGATAAGTGCTCGTCATCGTGTCAATTACTAGGACGACGATCTGTAATGCATTACATGCCAGCATGTCGTGCAAAACGTGTGGACTGCTTACACCAGCGTAGTTTCAAGTACCGCAACGAGGAATGTATTTCTCGCGGACAGCTCCGAAGTTAGTTGATTAAAGCTTCCTGGTAGGACTGCACATGCCATTTGTGTCTCCTATCCACGTGTATCAGCTAGGTATTGAACGTTGGCCTTACGCACGCACAGACTGTGGTGCTCTTCGGAGCTTGATATGACATGTGGGAGAGGCACCGAAAATGGATGGCTGGGTACGATACGCGGGGACCGTCAACAGAGTGAGTGTGTGTTTATGTGTGCGTTTGTGGTTGGGTGAAGATAGAAGCCGAGCCCTCCGAAATGCAAGTAAAGGCAGACACCTACAGATAAGAAATTTGAGCAGTGCGGGTGGACGTTGAGTACAATCATTGAATAAATCGTTTATTCCTCCTAGCCACCACAATGCTTACTTTTCATGTTGGTTTTACTTTTTAAACCAAGATGGTACTTTGGTCACCAGTGCAGGGCCCCGGTTTTAAAAACGTGCTCTCAACGTCACGAAAACCTGCGCGCTCATGATATTAGATGAGTCAACACTGCGAAACGCTTGTTTCTTGCTTAAGTCTGGCATGGTGAGAGATTTTGAATTTGGCCGTAATTGCTCGTTAAGAATAACGCAAACATTAGTTAGAGCTGACAAAATAACAAAGAATTAACGCATAAAAGTCACAAACAAAAATGTCGCTGTCAGTGTTCCTTTAATTTTTTCATTTCTGTATGCCGGAATTATCATCATTTCATGCCAATTTTTCTATACTGCCAATAAACCCGAACGTAAGGTCACCCTACGACGTTGACACACAGAGTTAGCCGCATCATTATGTAAAGCTCAGAGTCTCTTTCGATAGGAGTGCTTAAACTTACCAAGGGCAGTAGCAAGCCCCACTGCTAGGTACTTGGCAAAGAATACGTCCATGTCTTCAGCTGCAAAGATACAAGAGAAAACGAGTTACTCACAAACGTATGTACGTTTGTAAAGTAATTCGAGCTAGACAGCAGTAAACGGGCAACATACCACTTTATCTGTGTCTTATTGGATTAACACTTTGGCTGTGGCACGCTTTTTTAAGGTCTCGTTTTAAGTGCGGAGTGACCCACCCGTGACCCACTCGGCATATCTTTCAGGCGCGCCGTGACCCCCGGTGGGTCAAGTGCCAGTGCCCATTCGCTCCAAAGAGATGGCGCCGCTACCTTTGCGGCTGGCGTTTGGCGCGCTTATTTGGAAGACACAGATCTATTCCTTGCGTTCTTCACGTAAAGTTATGCTGAAATCGAAACTTCCTGGCACCAGAAAACACAAACACGTTTTTTTTTGTGCTTTCTTTTGCGTGTGTAAAAGGTATGATGATTCATGAGTCGCGATAAAATTTTTGGTAGCAGCAGAAGGACCGCATATATACTTATTCAATTGAAACGTATTTCAAAAGCCACGGCAAAATGATGGCGAGAAACGCCATAGGGAAATAGGCCACCACTCCGCTCCTTCAATACAATATCGCTATCTCACTTCAAATGCAATAAATACCAATGTATTCGTTGCATTCAGAAACCTCAAACCGCAGCACATGACGGACATTACTTCAGCGTGGGTCACCGGTGGGTCACGGCATCTAACACCAGAAATGTATTCTCCTGCTTATTTATAACCTCTTGAAACAAGAGTCGTACGTATGCATTCAACTGTCATGAAGTTATCACATTAGTAAGCAGCTTCATGCTCGTAACATAGGGACCGCATAGGAAGAGCACAGGCCGTGACCCACGGGGTACCCACGCCACAGTGAACGTGTTAAATATAAATCGACAAATTCTGCACGAAGTACCCAATGTGTTAATATGGGCTCGTTTAGAGCACATTTTAAAGATTGCCGAAAAATGCACTTGAGCGAGCAGCTCGTCGTCCGTTCCCTAAAAGTTGTTTGTGAGGCTCGCAACCGATTTGATTCACTCATTTTCGTTCGAATGGGGTCAGGAACGTAGAATGCTCCGTGCGCGTGTCGTACCCAGTGAACCCCGAAGAGGGGCACTGAGCCCTGCCCAGTTTCGGTCCCCAGTTGCACAGCACGGTGTTCTACGTGGGACCCCTGTTGTGTGTCTGGGTCGTCCATCTGTGGATATGTGCAGAAGATGGCTGTCCGCAATTGTAAGTATAGTTGTTTTGTTAACGGTGGTGATTCAATGGTCCCGAATTTCTCGAAGTTGGTCGCACAAGTTGTTGACGTTTCTGAGGTTGCCCATTGAATGTTTAACCCTTTCACGACCGTTGACGAGGGTAGTCGTCATGAGGTTTTCTTTCGCTAGGACCGATGACGGCGATACTCGTCATCAACAACAATCGGTCCTCTGTAGTCGCGTTCCTCGAGGCGAGGTGGTCCCACTTGCCCATGTTTTTTTTGTTTTGTTTTCATTAGAGTTTAATGTTCCTCTGGTGTCTCGCCTTTCATTGCATTGTCGCTTTTGATACCACGCATGTGGTAACTTTGTACGCAATAAGAAAAATAAGCTAACGTTATTTCATTGAAATAATGGTACCATTTAATTCAGAAAAAGAAGCTCTACAAAGTCAACGCAAAAGAATTTTCGGGGATTTTGCAAGCTTTTCGTTTCTTTTCTTTCGGTCGCCAAAGGGCTAACGCCAAACGGCACGATGCAATCCACTCTGCTTATTTGTTTTCGGAAAATGTAGTGTTGGCTGTATAAGGATTGCTGTAGATTATCCTAATAATAGTTACCTCTGTGATGGGCGAAGATGAGTTTGGGGCAAATGTCCCGTACTAGGCCCCTAGCCAAAGAGGACGGCCCTAGCCTCCCCCCCCCGCCCCCGAATTTCTGACGGAAGGGCGGGGTGTAACCGATGAAAAATGATAAAAATGGGTGTTTTTCAAGGCTTTCAGCAAGTAACCCTCCCCCCCCCCCCCCCTCCCGAGAAAACTTCCTGGCTACAGGCTTGCCCTGCACAGTGTTGCCCATTCCGCGAAGGTATTTCGGGATGCGTAAGCAGTTCGAGCTAGAATTTTTCGGTTTGAGCCCAAGCTATTTGGGGTCACATCCCCAGGGTCGTACCCCTAGGGTTCGTCGAGCGCGTTAAAATCTCCATCGAGTAGGAGGTCCCTTCCCTGGTTTATTTGCCGCAGTCGTCGACCAGAATGTAGGAGTCGGTGGCTTTCTGCTACGAGGAGCTGCATAAATTGGCTGTAATGACGCTTGGTTGCTCGATATTCTTTTGGTGACTCCAAACTAGTTCCGCTATTCACATGATCTAGATTGGTCTCTGGGATGTTACATATGCACAATGAGGTTAGCGCTAACCAGGACGGCTGCTCTGCCATTTTGTCGGGCTGTCGTAGAAACCATGGCCTGGAAATTTGGTTCACGTGCCTGAGTCCAGTAGCACTATGAAACCTGGCTGAGCAAGGTGGGTGTTAAGTATTGTTAGAATAGGCTCCGCATTCCGTGGAAGCCGCAGAAGTTCCACTTGTGGCCAGACTTTTAAATGTTCGCCATTGGGTGCAGTAGTGCTGCCCATAGTTACTTCGTCATGTGCAAAGGCTTGTGTCAGGGTATCGGCATGAGAAGCCGGTGTGAGAGTGAGACTGAGGTTGCCGGGCTTCGCCGGCGGTAAGTAAGAGAATCCGTAGGCATGCACTACCGACTTACCTTGACGACTACTTGATATATTGTGGCGCGGAAGCTAAGGTTAACCCTCTTCATTCGTTTATTACAAGCTCTTTCAGCAATTTAGGCTTGGAGTAGCGTTTGAAGGGAACCAGGCTTTCTTTGAACTGTGTGAGGTGACCTGTGAAGATGCTACTGAATAAACGCAAGACTGTTTTCCGTACGCCTTCTGGCTTGTATGAATAACCGTATGCCTTTCGGGCTGCGAACGGCCCCAAGTACGTTCCAGCAGGCAATGAATACAGTATTGAGTTCGCTGAAAGACCACGACTGCGTCGCGTACCTCGACGACGTCCTTGTTATCGGGGTAACAGAAAAAGAACACCTGCAAAACCTCGACAAAGTGCTGGAGAGGTTGCATGATGCCGGATTCCGCCTTATCCGAGAAAAATGTCAGTTTGGTTTGACGACTGTATCTTATCTCGGGTATACCATATCTCAGGATGGCGTGCAGCCCCTTCCTGAAAGTATTCAAGCTGTGGCCAACTGTTATGTGCCAACCTGTATTAAGGTGGTGCTGGTATTGTTCGGAATCGCATCGTATTGCGAAAGTTTGTCCCCAACTTTGCTTCAACAGCTGCACCGCTCACGCATTTGTTAAGGAAGGGGACGTAATTTGAATGGGAATCATCGCAGGACGACGCCTTCCGGACGCTTAAACATCAATATACACATAGCCCGGTTCTGTGCCACTTCAATGAAGAATGGACGACAAAGGTACATACCGTTGCAAGTCAAGTTGGTATAGAGGCCGTTCTGATCCAGCGTGACGTGAGGACGTCGTCGCCTACGACAGACGCAAACTGTATGACTCGGAGTGTCATTACCACTCCCTCGAGCTAGAGTGCCTGGTTGTCAGCTGGAGCGTAGACGAGAAGTTCCGTCACTACCTGCTTGGACGACCATTCACTATTGTAACGGATAATTCAGCTGTGGCGTGGATGTTCGCTTAGCACCACCTCAAACACAAGTTTGCACGGTGGATAGTTCGGCCGCTAGACCACGCTTACAACATCCGTCACAGCGCAGGAGCACAAAACCAGGTTGCGGATGCCTTATGGCGAAAATTAACAGAGGAACGCTCCCTGCAAATTTGCGAAGACGGGATCATGTTCTCCCGGCAAGAAGTTTCGGCTGCCCAACGCATTGATAAAGATTTAGTCCTCATTATGAATTCCATATCAGACACGGGACGCAACGCCAAATTTCCTTTACGCGAAGGCACGCTGTATCGTCGTCGTTGGGTCGAGAAGCAAAACGAATGCCACCATCTGGTCATTCGTACCTTCTTACGTTCGAGTATTCTACGTGTTATCCACGACGCACCCGAAGGAGGCCACATCGGCTAGAAAGCAACCTTGCACAAAGCACAAGAGCGTTTTTCTTGGCCGCGAATGGACAGGAATGTGCGTTGGTACGTTGCAAACTGTAGTGCGTGCCAACAACACAAACGGCGTCTGGGCTGTCAGCCTGGATTACTTACACCCGTTACGCCTCTGGAGACAATTTTTCCCACTGTGGGAATAGACCACATCGGACCTTTTCCAACATCGCTAGCGGGTAACAGATATATTATTGTAGCTGTAAACTACTTGTCCAGATATATAGAGGTTCCTGCCATGCCTTTTCTTGCCCCCCAGCTGCGTGATAAACTTTCTACGTGACCGCTTCGAATGGAGACACGGCCTTCCTATGAAACTCATCTCCGGCAGGTCGACAACTTTACACAGCCGCGAGATCCGTGCCTATCTACGGCAAGCGGGAGTTGAGCATCATTTTTCTGCCGCCTACCATCCACAAGCTGAGCGGGCGGACAGAGAGGTCGAACCAGGACTCTACAATGACGACTGGCACCGTATTGCAAGAGCAACAAGCTCGGTGAAGCCGACTGGGAAGAGCATCTCAAAGCGGTTGTATATGCAGTTAACACGGCGTCACACAGTTCAGCCGGAATCTCCCCATACGAAATCGTCTACGTCCAACTACCAAAACTTGGTGATACACTCTCCTTAGGCACGCCTGTACAAACTGGACGTTCTGTTGCACGAGGGACACATTGCCGCAAAATACGGAACTGTCGCGCGCAAGAAGATAGTGGATGCCCAACAGGCGCAAAAACGACATTGCGACAACCGCCACCATCGCGCAACGCCGTACAATATCGCCGATGAGGTGTGGGTGCAACAAGGTACACCGTCTCTTTTATAGAAACTATGCGACAAGTTCGAAGGGCCCTTTGTTATTACCGAACAAGAGGGCGAGAACACCGGGCGAGTGCGGTCCTCAGATTCTGACTCGTGCGCAGACAAGAGGAGGCGAAATACTTTTGCGGTGCATGCGTCGCGGATGAATAATTGTGTCCGTAGCGACGTATGAATTGTCGTAATCTGTTTTTCTTTCAGAACTGCACCTCTCGTAGCGTGACCCAGTGTAATGATGAAGAGCGGCAACGTAATCGGGTGCTGGCTCGAGGAAGAGAAGGAAGACGAATGGGAGATATAGAACACCCTGCTCAGTGAACGGTTGTTGTGTCTCTTTCTTCTTGGCACTGCGTACATAGTATTTTCTTAGTTACTATGCAAAATTTGATTCAAAGTATAGTCGTGCGCTCTTTGAACGGCATTTAATGTACACGCACCCGGCATATAATTACTACACCGGTAATAGGCGCGCACGAGTTTCTGTGCTGCAGTTGCAGCGCTGAAGCAGTTTACTGTACTAGCATCAAGTAATGGGCGTCTTGTGTTTGATAAAGGGAGTTGCAGTATGAATACAATCATATACAACTAACCACTCTGACGCAACACATATTAATCTATTTTAAGCATTTTTGGACATTTTGTAAAAGCTGTCTATCTAAGTTGTGTCAATTATCGAACAACGATAGCCTCCCCCCTACCCGCACCTCCTCCTCCTGCCCACGCTCCTCTCCACGACAAGCACTTATTTTATAAAATCCTTCGAAATGACCTCAAGTAGTATGTGTGCTTTGTCAAAAAGCTATAAGGTCGCCACAGGCTCACATCTTCGATAATATATGTAATCATCTCTGCTAAATCCATCACAAGCACTGGCTTGCACAGGCGATGGAGCGCACAATGAGCACTTGATATGCAAGAAAAAAACTTCATCGGTAAAACTGCACCGAATGATGTGTTACATCGAGGAAATTAGCCATTCTTGAGCTGGAAGAGGTTCTACTTCACAGAGAATGCGTACTCTTCTAATTACGACTATTTTACTGAATCGGTGCACTAGAGCACTGCACGGGCCGGCTTTTTCCGGCCCGGGCCCGGCCCGGCCCGAAAGCGCCATGCTCAGGCCCGCCCGAGCCCGGCCCGGTGTTTTTAAATACGGCCCGTACCCGGCCCGGGCCCGAAAGGTTTGGGCCCGGCCCGACCCGGCCCGGCCCGGTCCATTTCAAAAAATTATTTTTTGAGCATAAACGAGGCGCTGTCCAATCTTCGCTTATAGTGAAGATACCAGCCACGCACAAGATAGTTCCTGGACAGTGTTGTGAGAACTTATGACAGTGTCACGATTTTCACTGGTACTGTGTTTACCATCGGTTAATTACGCCCGTAACACTTTTGCGAAAGAATTGCAGGGGGGATATATGAGGAGGCACAACTGGCTGTCCATGCACGCAGCGCTAACCATGCAATGTTATTATTGCATTTCAAAGAACTACAACATACAGCGCCCACATAAAGTGGAAAAACAGCAGACATTTATAGTCGAGCTTACATTAATTGCTGACAAGCTGGGACTATTGAGTAAATAGAGCAGAACATATCCTGCAAACTTGGTTTATTGCGCAATGCAACGAGAGAGAGAAAAAAACGTGCTCTAACTACTCCTAGGTTCGCCAGGCTGGGTCGCTTGTTCCGACTAAAGGAGGAAGAAAGTACACCTTTCTTGCATAACTTGTCACTCTCCTTAAACTCGCCGTGTCCGAAAAGAAATCGTGACGCAGGGGAGTCCAATAGTAAGGTCATATTACGGTTACCTAAAAATGTGTAGCAGGGCCAATTGAATATTTTTCTTAATTTCCTTACATAAAATTAAAACGAATAAATCCATCAGTCAATGAAACGAACTTTTATTTCTCCCAAATATATATAAGAGGATGGTGGAGAAAGAGCCGCATAAACTAAAGCTTAACAAACCTGAAACATGCAGCTCGCGAGCAAGTCGCACTTACGAGAACACATACGAATGCCTAGGTGCGTGTGCGTGTAGGCGCGGGATGCCTTCTAGCGCGGCCTTAGTAGAATATTCTTGATCTTTAACGAAGATACCCCGATTCCCCCTCAGACACCCGTAGGGTCCCGTACTTCGACTAACTCGATATAACGAAACAAATTTCGAGATCCGTCCCGATTTAACAAACCTTTTTTTTTTTTTTTCGGAAAATGAGACAGAGAATTGATCGCCCCAAAAGTTATTGATTGCGAGCAAACGGCAACATCGCGGAACACGTTTGTCCAATTTAAACTGCGTGGCCATTGCTAACAAAACTCAAGCAAGCCAGATCACCGACTTCTTTGCTGGGAAATAAATATGTTGTCACCTGTGGCCCTTATTGTTGAGGTATAACAGAGAGAGAAGCAACTTTATTTTAAGCTAACAATTTTGTGTACGTTTGTGTAGCTCGTTTGTGTACGTGTCTCTCAGTACTAAGTCCGGGTCGCGCTGCCCTCATATAACCATGTTTAACAATTTTTGTTGCTTCATACACCCTGGAGATGGCGGTCGTTTCCTAAGGCCGCTATTTCATTTTTCGCGCCTTTACGCTACGCAAATATGATGCCATGGTAGCTTTCCGGATGCCGCTACACCATATAATCGAATGTACCGAATTAAGTAACCGCGAAATGCCGTCTTCGATTTAACGAACGAAGTTTTCGATTTAACGAAATAAATCGCGGCTCCCCTCAAATTCGTTAAATCGAGTTTTAACTGTATTTGTGTGTTGCAACAGAAAAGTCACTACAAAGCGCAAGATTAATACGAAAGCGCGCGTGGTAACGTACGGCACCTTAGCACTGCGTCTTACAAAAGAGGCGCTCGGTAAGACAGCTGGTAAAGAAAGCAAAAATGCAAAAAAGAAAGAAAAAATTGTACAAGGCGCGAAACCAATACCCATTCGCAGCAATTCAGTCGGACGTATTAAACCGAAATGAGGAAATTAGTGACCTGACGAAACACGACGACATTCTGTCTACAAACTTAAAATGAGTGTCCTGGACTTTCCTTTCGCACTGTACATCCGTGATAGTAAAGCTTTGCGACTGTAGTAGAGCGAAGAAAGCTTAAAAACTGCTAACTTACCTCAGAGTCAATTCCAGTTATGTCATCGACTGATGAAGTAGCCCTAGCAACTCATGAGGCTATGAAATCAAGCCCAGTTGAAGAGCCGGTGGTGCCGATGAACAGTGTAATCGACGTCAATAACGCTCGGTGACGCTGAGGTTTTCTTAATGTAACGAGCAGTTCATTTACATATTTGCAGAACTACACTCGGCACCGTGACTCTGGTTATCCACTTGGCCCCTTTTCAAATGTCGAGCCAGAGAGAGTGAGCTGATATTTCTGCAGGAATCACGTGACTCTCGTGAAGCGTGCGTGATTGGCTTCCGTGATGAAGACGCTGCCGTGTGCGCCGTACAGTCGTCAGCAAGCTTAACACGAACGTTCAGCGGGGTGCCCTGAAACAGTTTGATTGACGCTAGCGCCGCGTAGCTTTGGGTTCTGTTGCCGAGATATGTTACCCATACATGCCGACATACTATCCAAGCATACCGAGGTATTATCTCGGCAACAGCGCCAAGCGCATCGCGGCTGGCATCAGTCAAAGTAGTCCAGGTCACGCGTCGGAGCGTTCGTGTTAAGCTTGCTGGCGACTGTACATATCACGCGTTCGGCGTTCGGCGCCGCTGCGGCACCGTGGCTCGCCAGTGGGCTCGCCAACGGAGACGGGCGCCGTGGTAGCGCGGCGCCTACGCCTCCTCTCTCTGTCTATCCTCGGTCTTTTAAAATTCGTTGCGTTGGTTGCGTGTCTCGTAGTTTTGTGTTCGACCGAACATGCGTGTCTTCGTAGTCGCGTTGACCAGTCTACAGAGTCACAAAGGCGGAAGCAGGCGCGGCGGGCATGCGAGCGTAGCTGCATACTCGAAATGTTTCCCATGATGGGCACATCTTATATGCACTAATCTGGGCAGTGCACCGTTGCTTCACTCTTGCCGCAGTGCTGCTCAGCTATACCATTTCTTTTGATACACGGTACCCCAGTACGTGTTTCACTCAATATAATGGCGGGAACATATAGGAGACAATTTCCAGAAATTATATGTAACATACCGACGGAGGCAAAATGCGCGACGTCTTGTATTGTGCGATTTCAGTGCACGCTAATGCACTTCAGGTGGTCTAAATTACCCGGAGCCTTCCACTGCAGCGTCTCAGATAGCCTGAATAGGTTCGGGACGCTAAATGCCCAAAAACAACAAAGCCAAACAGCATTACGCGCCATTGCCGACAGTGTATGAGAGTCGGGCCTGATACGGGCCTGACCCAGGCCCGGGCCCGGCCCGGGCCCGAAGCTCATGGGCCCGAGCCAGGCCCGGGCCCGATCTAACAATTACTTACCCGGCCCGACACGGCCCGCGGGCCGGGCCGGGCCCGGGCTTTCGGGCCGGCCCGGGCCCGTGCAGTGCCCTACGGTGCACCTTTAATTTTTACTGCAACTTCTTTATAAACAAATAAGTGGAACCACTGAGATTTGAGAGGTCCTCAGAAACAAACTCATAAAAGAACAGTTTTAAATTATATACAGGGCTGTAATGCAAATTGTGTTGCCGCATTTTATCAGGATATAGTATGAAATTGCATTTTTTGCTTGATAAAACTGAAGGACATCTGCGTCTTGAATGTGACCTCTACTGATTCGAATGTTCTGCCAGTGTGATCTTTATTTTTAGTTGACTGATACTGGTAACTAATTTGGAAGAATACGTCAATTAATAATAATAATAGTAATAATAAACAAATTATAATATCAAAAATCATAATAATAAAATTTTAAACGTCCTAAAACCACAATATGAGAATGAATGACGCCGTAGTGAAGGGATCCGGCAATGTTGACCACCTCGGGTTCTTACACGTGTACCTAATTTAGGTACCCGGGGCCCAAGCATTTTCGCCTCTATCGAGGATGTGGCGGGAATTTTATCACCCGACCTCCGGGTCAGCACTCGAGCACCATAACCAGAAGACCACCATGGCAGGTGACTTCGTAATTGCGAAAACTGGCGTTTAGGATGTGTATGCAGGTAGAACGAGTTTGCCTGAATGTTTTCATTGCGAAAAAGGTTTGTACACTACGTTTATTTTAAAACCTCGGCGTTTTTGAGTAACTGGTATACGTTGACCCCTTCGATTGATAATGAATGTGAACCACAAGAGTACATCGCAAGTGTAGTATTACAGACTACGGTTGAATTTTGGAACATTTCTAAAATATTTTTACACTCACGTAGTGAACAAGCATCGTACTTGGCAAGTGGAATGGTCGCATGTAGTTTTAACTTACCGTGGAATTATTTGCCAGAAAAGCGGTCCGATCTGCGAAGGCGTCGCTGGTACTGAAGGTGCAGATCCGCACTGTGCCTTTTAAATGCCGCAGAATCAATTAGGTCTCGTCAAAACAAGTCTTCATTGCCAATATAAGTAAAAGTACTTTACTTTGAACGCTTATGGGGATCATCATGTCCCTTAGTTGTCGGGATACTAATTTCAGCTAATTGCATTTTTCAATTTAGCTTAGCGACCTGTAAAAGCCCAACGAGAAGAATTGTAACAATTTGTGGACCTGCGTCATCATACATGCCACATCTGACAAAAAAACCAGATGTGGGACATTGATCTATCAGAGTGAAGCAAATTCGGTACGACTACAATCTGCAAAATCGTCAACGTTCCCGTAAGATTGACTTCCGCAAAATAGGACGGCCGAATGTATGGACAACGAACGACAGCCACGTCACACAGTGTTCGGTTACCAACCTCAGTGTGTGGCGGGCACTTGAAACGAAATAATGAAACATTGTCCTTTACGCCAGGGAACACGACTAGATACAAAATACAAGATAGAATAGAGTGGGGTTAACGTTCACAAAATAGGTTTTGATATTAATGCTGAGAAATTGATTATTATTTTAGGGGTGAAGCACCTTAAGACCGAGCCTTGTCGGCGGGCGGCGTTGTCCGTGCTCACAGCACAGCTCTTTGTAAAACAGCTTGTGCCGGCCGTACTACTATGTTTTGCTTTGCCTGAGACAGCCTAAAAAAATTCCCCATCTCCCGCTAAAGGGAACCCTGTATGGATGCGAAGCAGCGGGGAGATAATTAGCTTGAGCGGCAGGAATGTCGCCGCTCTCATTTCACGGCAGCGGTCCGGGCGCTCATCGCGGCTCTGCGCAGGAGAGAGAATGAGGCGCGCGCGCTCGGTCATTTTCATACCGCGGAACTACCGTGGCGCCCCCCAGCGGAGTATGCAGCTGTCACACCACCTGTCGTGCGCGCCGCTCCGCAGAGGATTCCTAGAGGAGAGGACGGGGGGGACCGTAGGAGAGAGAGAGGGGGGAGGGGACGTGCATGCGCTGTGGGGGGTGTGGGACGCGGGAGCCACTCCAAAGAGTAGAGGATTCCTAGAGGAGAGAGGACGCGCATGTTCTGTGGGGATGTGGGACGCCGGAGCCGCTTTGTAGAGTAGAGGATTGCTAGAGGGGGAGAGGACGCGCATGTGCTGTGGAACGCGGGCGCCGCTCCGTAGAGTAGATGATTCCTAGAGTAGAGAATGAGGGTGAGCGTAGGAGAGCGGACGCGCATGCGCTGTGGGGGGCTGTGGGACGCGTGGGCCGCTCCGTAGAGTAGAGGATTCCTAGAGTAGAGAAAGGGGGTGAGCGTAGGAGGGGACGCGCATGCGCTGTGGTTGTGTGGGACGCGGGAAGGAGGGACGCACTAAGCCACCTCCAAACACATGCAAGCAAGGTCAAGGAATGGGGTAAACCTGGGCCACAGACACCACCTGCCTAGCCATTGCTAAGCAGCCTCTCTGTGCTCTCGGCCATGACTCTGATGACTGTAGTAGTGGTTGACGGCCTTCATATTACTACAGTGTTCTGGTTCGCATAATGGGTGCTTCCCTACTTCATGAAAGTGGCCGGACGCGGGACGGGGGACGCGGGACGCGGGAGGGACGGACAAAGCCCCGAGCATAAGATACTTCGCATCTAAAAATTGGCCGCGTATCTGCGTGCTTCGCTGCAAATGTCGTCGAAAGACGATAGTCGTCTGCTGGCCGTACTACAATGTTTTGCCTTGCCTCAGACAGCGCTTTCTCTATGTTGAATCGGCCGCATCTGGCTGGCCTTGATAAAATAGAGGAGGCGCTGCGTGAGAAATGGACGCCATCTGGCAGTGCTGTCGAGAAACATCACCTTGCGCAGAACCCAGGGCAGTTCGTGTATAGCGTCGCTTTTTGAGCGCAGCCTAAGAAACGCTGGAGTCTTCAGAATTACGTATCTATGTATTTACTTTTAAAGGAACATACCAGCTACTACTTATGTATTGATGTTGCGCCTCAAACATGCGTAACATTTGCTTTTTGATCGACAATGTTCACAAGTATGAACAAAAATACTTGTGCAAGATGGCTGGGCGCTGAGAAAGTGGTTAAACTTTGGCCGAGTTTCGAATGGGGTCACGGACAGACAGACGGACGGACAGACAGACAGACAGACAGGCAGACCAAAATTTCTGCGAAGAAGCATCCCAAGAAAGACTATCGTCTTTAAAAAACACTAGGGTCTTTAGAATTGCGTACCTATGTATTTTCTAATAAAGAACACACGTCCTGACACTTACATATTAATGTTGTGCCTGAGGAATGCGTAGTATTTGCTTTAAGGGGCGAAGCTCCTTAAGCCGTGGGTCATGCGTCCTCGGTGTATGTAGTTGTAGGTAGCCACCTCTCGTTTAGTTCTTAGAATATCCGTAGATGGCGAAACTTGTATATGATGAATATATTTAGGGGCGATGCTCCTTACGGCATCACCTTAACGGTCCTCGGTTGCCCATGCATTCTGAGTAGCCAATAGGCACTGGATTTCGACCTCCAAGGTAGTGCCTGTGTGAGATGTCTCCTGTGCGTGATTAAACAATAAAAAAATTGACAACGTCCATGAAAATTAAAGTGAGCTGCGAGTCTCCACGACTCTCATCGACCCTTTAGCATAAATGCGCCCGATCTCACGTCGTTGAAGATGTACTGCGCAGAATTCGCGGAAGATTACCGGTTTACCGACGCACCTCCGAAGCTTCGCCCGCTCATCATCATTCACTCTGGGGATATGGTGTCGTCATCTCCAGTTCTCGTCTCGTTTCCGAGAGGGCGCTGTCCTATAGACATGCGTACAATATGGCGGTTGGGTGAAGGTACGCTAGATGGCGTTGGCGGTGCAGCTGCTCTCCGATTGCGCGGACCGCCGTACGAGTGCGCTTGCCGGATCGTGCTGCTTGGCGGACCATGGACGACGACCGGTCGTTGAAGTTTGAATAAAATTTCACACACACTATCGCTTTGATTACTGCTGGGCGAAACCACTGAAGATTTCACGGTGTAATCATGATTGCTTCAGTCACCATAACTCTCATCGACCCTTTAGTATAAACGCGCCCGATCTCACGTCGGTGATGATGTACCGGGCAGAATTCACGGAAGATTCACGGTTTACCGATGAACCTCCGCAGCTTCGCCCACTCATCATCATTCACTCCGTGGATATGCTGTTTTTTTTCCTGCCTTCATTTCATTTTCTAAAACAGAAGTTTACAAAAAAAGAAAAAAAACAGTGAACTCTGCGAGTCTATTCGCCTCGACATTTTTGAGTGGCGCCCTCTCGCGTGTGACGTCAGGGAGAGGACTCGGATGCAGCTCTTCGCGCGCGTTCGCTACGTGAAGGCTGCTCGACGCTGCCGGCCTGTCTATCGTGCTCGAGTTATTGAAACATTAGTGGGCAAGTTCATAAAGCAATTTGTACTGAATGTTCAAGCAAAATGCCCAGCGAAATCGAGTGGAGTTGCCGTCAGGAGCACGTTCTGTGTCGACTGCTCCTGGTGTCGTCTGCTAGCCATCAATGTGTACATCTGCTTCTATGGCGACGATTTCTTTTCGCAACTGTTGTATGGCCGTGGCGCGCTCAAAATGACTTTCCCGCCCGTTTTCGATCACTGTCTTCAGGGTTCGGGCTTCGGCTTTCATGTTTGCGTTAAGCGCAATGAATGTACACTGCGTGCTACGCGTGTTCGGTTGGCAAGCCTGCTCCTTCGGTTCAGATCCTCTGTTCGGAGTTTTAAGCGCATGACAAAAGACATGTGTTGTGATTCAAATAAATTAAATAGCGTTACCGGCAACAACGTTTGATAAAACCCACATTTTTAGCAGCTGCTGTGTAAGTGCGTCGTAAGTACTTTAAGCACGAAATAACCAGGGTGAGTCAAAAGGCGATGCACGACAGTGATACGAAATATTGGTAGGTTGTGCGGAGTTGGATTTCTTTTTCGACATATTTTAATCCTTACGTTAATAAATCGACGTTTGTTCACTCGTTCACGGTGGTCTGAAAGTATGCTGAACAGAATTAGTGTAACGATACTAACGTAGATAAATACAAAGCTTTCGCATCGAAAGTCGTCAGGTGTACTTGCAATAAAATACTGTAAATCAGCCTCAACGGTCGTCTCCTAATCGGGCTTGGTACGATCACTGTACTAAAAGACATCGGGTTTCTTATGCATTTGCCTAAGTTCAGTCTGACAAGTGCGGCGAGTTGGGCGGGTTGGTAAAGATGCATAACTAGGAACGTTCAGCGCAACAAACACCACCTGCCTAGCCATTGCTAAGCAGCCTCTCTGTGCTCTCGGCCATGACTCTGATGACTGTGTTAGGGTTGACGGCCTTCATATTACTACAGCGTTCTGGTTCGCATAATGGGTGCTTGCCTACTTCATGAAAGTGGCCGGACGCGGGACGGGGGACGCGGGACGGACAGAGCCCCGAGCATAAGATGCTTCGCATCTAAAACCGACTGCTCGCGCTGCACAGCCGTTCACTGGCCGCCCCGTATATATGGCACTGGATCTTGACCTGCAAGGTAGCGCCGGTGGGAGATTTCTCCTGTGCGTTGTTGAACAATAAAAATGCAACGCGTGCGCGTTAACTAAAACCAGACTGCGGGTCTCTGTGTCCAGTCGGAGTCCTCTGTCTCTCATTCGCCATTAGCAGCGATTGGCATGTTTCAGCAGGAAACACCGGTCTCTCACCCTACTACAATCATCAGAGTCATGGCCGAGAGCACAGAGAGGCTGTTTAGTAATGGCTAGGCAGGTCGTGTCTTTCGCCCAGGTTGACCCCATTCCTTGAGTCATGGCCGAGAGCACAGAGAGGCTGCTTAGCAATGGCTAGGCAGGTGGTGTCTGTCACCCAGGTTGACCCCAATCCTTGATCTTGCTTGCATGTGTTTGGTGGGGGTTCAGTCCGTCCTCCTTCCCGCGTCCCACAGCGCATGCGTGTCCCCTCCCCCCTCTCTCTACTACGCTCACCCCCTTTCTCTCCTCTAAGAATCCTCTACTCTACGGAGCGGCCCCCCGCGTCCCACAACCCCCACAGCGCATGCGCGTCCCCCTCTCCTACGCTCACCCCCTTTCTCTCCTCTAGGAATCATCTACTCCACGGAGCGGCGCCCGCGTCCCACAGCGCATGCGCGTCCTCTCTCCTCTAGGAATCCTCTACTCTACGGAGCGGCTCCGGCGTCCCACATCCCCACAGCGCATGCGCGTCCGTTCCCCCCCTCTCTCCTTTAGGAATCCTCTACTCTACGGAGTGGCTCCCGCGTCCCACACCCCCCACAGCGCATGCACGTCCCCTCCTCCTCCGCTACGGTCCCCCCCCGTCCTTTCCTTTAGGAATCCTGTACGGAGCGGCGCGCACGACAGGTGGTGTGACAGCTGCATACTCCGCTGGGGTGCCACGGTAGTTCCCCGGTATGAAAATGACGGAGCGCGCGCGCCTCATTCTCTCTCCTGTGCAGCGCCGCGATGAGCGCCCGACCGCTGCCGTGAAATGAGAGCGGCGACGTTCCTCCCGCTCAAGCTAATTATCTCCCGGCTGCTTCGCATGCACACATGGTTCCCTTTAGCGGGAGATGGGGAATTTTTTTGAAATGGTTTGTGCATGCGCAGTAAGGGTGCTCGGCCGCACACCACCACCACCACCACGACCTCCACCACCGGATTGAACTTCGCCATAAGAGGCTTCGCATCTAATACAGAAGGTTACCTGCTCAGACAACTTCTCAGATAGTCAGGTTGCTGGAAGCACCTCGATGTGCAGCATTACGCACGCGGAGTTTCTGCCCGCTCTTCGTCAGACGCCGGTTTTCCACAGCCTAACTGGTGCGGAGACTGTTCATTCAAATCGGTGGTAAAGGCGATGACATTTCTACCATGACCCTAGATCATTCAGATAAATTTCTTACGCGAAAAGCTTTTATCTTGATATCGTAATCGTCATAAAGACACTGTTATTAAATACCGTCCATATTGTTTGTGGTTTTCTAATATAAAGCTCAGTTCAGTCCAGAATTTTTATGCGCGCATGATCTGTGCGTGGAGTGGCGTGTCCCAGCACGACACATGCTATAGTCTGCCTGTGCTAAGAATTCGCACAATTTCACGTTGATAATTCTTCTTCAAATGTCTTTCAAAGAATTGAATGTAGGCAGAATGTTCTGGACAGGAGTTATGGCGTGTTTTTTGCATTTGATATTGATTTCGATATTCGATATTTTTGCCACTATTCGGCACTTTGCGATTAGAATTCGATTCGAGATGAAATTTCACTAATAGCACACCCCTAATTTTTTGTTTATCGAAACGTTACGAAATGACGCTGAACATGTGTACAAATGTCATACGCAGAGACATGTATCTTGAACAGTCGCATATGTGTTATATAAATCGTTGTTTACAATTCCATGAAAATGCCAAGAGGAAAATGGCTATTACCAGCACATAAAGCGGTGAGCTGAAATGTAGCGCTTGTGCTTGCGAGGATGGTAGCCATGGATAGGGCTACGCAGACCAACGTCAGTGGATGGCCTTTAACTGCAATTGGCGCTAACTCGACTTGACTCCTGCATCATTGGAGTACATATGTAACGTTTATAAAACTAGATGGGCAGTACTGCAACCATAACTGTAGTTTCACCAATATTACGCCTGCATCTATAGGGTGTTTTTCCAAAGGAGTTCCGAGACCTGGACTGGCTCTGTGGTAGAATACTTGATTGCAACGCAGAATGATCGGGTTCGATTCCTGCCGGTACCATAACATATATTCTTTGCATAAGATATATATTTGCCGATGACGGTTTTAAAGACGAAAGTCTTTCTTGCGATACTTCTTCGCAGAAATTTTGGTCTGTCTGTCTGTTTGTCTGTGACCCGATTCAGCTACTCGGCCAAAGTTTAACCACTTTCTCAGCGCCCAACCATCTTGCACAAGTATTTTTGTTCATACTTGTGAACATTGTCGATCAAAAAGCAAATGTTACGCATGTCTGAGGCGCAACATCAATACATAAGTAGTAGCTGGTATGTTCCTTTATAAGGAAATACATAGATGCGTAATTCTGAAGACCGCAGCGTTTCTTAGGCTGAGCTCAAAAACCGACGCTATCACGAACTGCGATGCTATGCACGAAAAAGCCCTCGGCCGACGATATGTTGTTGCAGCTGGCAGTGGCCCTGGGTTCTGCACAAGGTGATGTTTCTCGACAGCTGTGCCAGATGGCGTCCATGTCTCACGCAGCGCCTCCTTTATTTTATCAAGGCCAGCCGGATGCGGCCGATTCAACATAGAGAAAGCGCTGTCTGAGGCAAGGCAAAACATTGTAGTACGGTCGGCAGAGGACTATCGTCTTTCGGCGACATTTGCAGCGAAGCACGTAGATAAGCGGCCAATTTTTTCTTAACGCTTTCGTTAACAATGTCTGTTCTCGCCGTTCCTCCGTAGATATAAACGGCAGACACCTGGTGCGCGTACCCGCATACAGCGGCCCATGGTATACGGTTATGTGACACACGTCGTACGTGACGGTATTTTCACAATATCCATGTCATAACCAGACAGTCATAACCCTGCCATACAAATTTTTGTCTACTCCAAGTTAAGGAGATGATCACGGGAGCAACCAGACGTAGGCGGCTAGATAGATAGATAGACAGGTAGGTAAATGGATAGATACGTAGATAGAAACGCTAAAAGAGTCTGCAGTGCGCATCGGTGAGTAACCGTACGTTACCCGAGCGTTGCTCCATATAATGTAAATTCAGTGACATAAAGTGTATATAGAAATGTAAATTTATTTGTTTGCCTCTTTAATGCTGTTCCAGTGTCTATAATGTCTGCGGTAAAGTCACCGACTAGTATAAAGAGGTTGTGCTCGTAGGTGTTTTATATTGTTCTATCACAAATATGATTGATGTTCGTCTATTCTAAACCTTTTTTTATTCACATAGACTCATATGTTTCCAATAGAGCAACGATTTTCCATATACCATGATAGCGGACAGTGAGAGTAGACGACAAATCTAGGTCCTATGGTCCGTAATGTCGACGTCGAAGTCTCCGATTAGTATAAAGGGTATGTGCTTGTAGGCGTTTTATATTTTTCATCACGATTACGATTTATAATAGTGTATTGTAAAATCTTTTTTTGTGTCTCACACATGTTTCGACTATAGCAACGGTTCTATTCATTGACGACAACGGAAGACAAGGCCTAAGGAGCTTCGCCCCTTAAAAAATAACGCGATAACGGAATGTGCCTGTACGCACGAACACATGCCCGTGCACAAGACACACACACGCACCCACTGTCGCCTACGCAATCCTTAGCTTGCCTTCGCTTCTCGGTGCAGTCGCATACACTGTGCAACAAGGAAAGCCAAAGTTGAGAAGCCGTCCGCTTGCTTTATTTGCGTCTACCTCAAATTTTCACTCGAAGCCAGCGCTGCTCTTTGGCTCACAACAAAAGACGTTGACGAAGCCAGCTTTTTTTCAAAACGAGCTTTTTATAACTGTCGTGCTAAAAAAAAAAAATAAATAAAAAACAGACACCATTTTCTCCAAGCGGCCGCTAAACGGGAAAGCTGTATATGCGCCCCAAAAAGAGAAACACACTAACGGAACCGTACGACGCATGCATGAAGGAGAAAAAAAAAGAACATGGTTGATGCCTCAGTCATAGCAACCGGTATAACGCGAAAGTAAAACGTGTCCTTACAGAAGTAGTTGAATGTTTACTGCACATAGCTATTAGAGTGCTTGCACACTGTCTTTTGGTGTTTGACCGCTGTAGCACTGGTTAACGTGGACGCACCCAAGTTGACACTTCGCGATACATGTCAATCTGGACGACTAACGTCCATGATCGATGATTATACAAGCCCTTGCGGTTCATAAGAGGGTGTAGCTGTAGAAGTTAACATCAAGAGCGGAATCAGAGAAAGCGGTGTCAAAATAGGTGAATGTTTTGTAAACACTGAGGAAACGTATATGATGTGTATTTCTTGTTTTTATTTTCGGTTTCGTAGCACTGTACAGAGCAAACATGGCTTTTTGCCGGTGATATAGTTTTGTAAATGTGACCTGGTATGTACATACTCTCCCCCCCCCCCCACTTATGTAATGCCCAATCCAGGGCCTTTCAGGGATGATAAATGGTTGTGATGATCGTGATGACGATAGCCAGAAAAGCGTCACTGATTGGGCGTTGAACATGGGCTATGGTCGCTTACACGCGGCAAGTTAAGGTTAATGCACACCACTGCCCGTCCAGGTGGAAACACAAAGCGCGTCGTGTCTTTTCTCTTGGCCGGCCTGAATTCCTCACGGGGGGGGACCGTAAGTGGGGAAAGCGGAGTTACAGCCAGGCTAAGCCGGCGCGTGTCGCAGAGATATTTTTTGGTATTAGAGGGATGGTATGAGCGAGGCTGACGCTTGGGCTAAGGTCACCACCTGGCGGTATGTTAAGGTGTCGACAAAATTGCACTTCTACTACAGGAAACGTGCCGAATGGCACGGAAGCGTAGAGACCACGCGTTGAAGGAGCTAATCACAGATGCAACGGTCATGATGCTTTACTTCGCTTTACCAAGAGCACTGAGAGTAGACAGTGTTAGATATAACAGGCGTGATTGTCAAGCTTACAGAGGAAAGAAAAATAAATGACCGTAGCGCATTGCGTAACGTGCCTGGTAACTGTTGTCGTGGAAGGAGAGGTCATGTGTTGGACCCCCCCTTGACGAACTTTTATTCTTTGTCATCTGATCGTGTGCATTTTTTCGGCGTCATTACCGTGACGGAAATATGTCACTAAAGTCTTAGTGGCCCCCGGTATAAAACACCTTTGTGTTAAAAAAGAAAAACACAGAGAGAGGTGAAGCGTGCGTGGTGAAGTCCTGCCATCGCCCGTCGCTGTCTTTGTCATTTTAAACCATTGCCCGGTCCTCCAAGATTCCTAATTGCTCAGCTGTGTCTGTTATGCGTATACGTGTGTGCGTGGTTGTGTACTCGGCGGTAGTGTAACATCTACACAGCAGTGAAACATCCCGTACTGAGAGTGCGCTAGTTTCACGATGGCCTGGAGACTTAAGCCAGTTTGCAGCTGCGTGACTGTGTGTTCAGTCGACACCTGGTTCAGCACAATCGGCAATACTAAAGGTAAGTGGCGCTTCTGTTTGATCTGTCTCGCGTCCTGTCGTCACTCACATGTTAGGCCTACTGCAAATTGTGCTGTGTGGAAAGTACAATAAAAAACAGAACGGAAAAGTATTAGGCTCACATACGTATGCCGCCGAGAGCGCGTTATAAAGCTTTTGTGATGGCACAGGCTTCGCACTGCCAGTCTATCGAAGCGCGAGCACGCCTCGATAGACAACTAATTTATTTGCCATAAATCTTGAATGCGGCGGAGTGCTTTCAGAAAACATACACTTCGGCGAAAGGCCGCGGTTATGACGCGGTCATATGTGAATTTGATTCAATTGTCATACTTGACCGCGTCTATGGTACGACGCATGGTTACGGTGCTCGGCTGCTGGCCCAAAAGCTGCCGCCTCACGCCCGGCAGTGGCGGTAGCATTTTGATAGACGCGAAATGCTGAGAGCTCGTGTACTCTGCGATGTCAGTGCACGTTAAAGAAAAGCAGATGGCGAAACTTTCGGAGCCCTTCATTATAGCGTGCCTCATAATGATATGATAGTTTGGGCACTTAAAGCCCCTGAAAATACTGTTATTATTACACGACATACTTCATTTGTTTTGCGTTTCTCCTCAGTCTCTGTATTTGAACATGTAGCATCACATTACGTACTTGTTTTCAGAGTTTACGGCGGATACAGGAGTGAGATACCCTGGGTGCCCTTTTTTCGTCCGCCGTGAAACTACGGAGATTCATGGAGGCACAGAATATCAGTAAGTCAGTCAGTACCAATAACAACAAGTAAGACTCCTTTTCGATAACAATTTTGCATTCTGCACGTTTTCCCTGTATAGGACAAAAAAGTAAAAAAATAGCCCCTTCAGGCGTGGCGTACACAATTGTGTACGCGAAGTTCGGAGGCACGTCACACGGCGCCTGTTTCTTCAAATGGTCTGAAACTCGGTGTGCACATTCCTGCAGGCTTCCTGAGTGGACAACTAGCGATTACTTAACTTCATAGTGCTGCGTATTGCTGCAGAGGATCACTTTGCTGGAGACAGTACCATGTTCGACAATCGTTCCACGTGCCGCGTTCCAGGAGCAACGATAAGAGTATTTTTTTTATACCGCTCGAGACGAATACAACCAAACAACAAACTGCGCATGCATGTCGGGCCTAATGGATTATTTTTTTATACAAGCATTGAAGCTTACTGATTGCAGAATAATGAGATAATTAGTTACAGGCTAATTTACTTTAATTACTGACACTCACATAAAACAACGCATTCCTTCAATTTCTTTCTTGGAATGTAATTCTGAGTGCCTTGGAATTGTGGGATGCGAATTTGACGCATTTGCACACGCGCATCTCAATTCGTGACGGAAGGGGATAGATTACCATGGGGTAATGTAACTCTCTAAAAAAATGTAACTCTGACAAGATTATAATAAAGGGCTGAAGCAAGGCTTAGCAGCCATTCAACATTATCGCAGTTAAAACTAGCAGTTGTTCCATGTACAAATACACCTGATGAGCGAAACTCCTTCGAAGTGGGACACAAACGGCTATGCGCCTGATCACGCTGCTGGCTTTGACGAAGGCGATAGAGTGGGGCAACGTTTTTAGAACCAGTACAGTTTCGCGGAACTTGGTGTGTATAGTTTGAAATGCTCCAAAATTTCAATTGAAGGAACAAAAGAAAGAAATACTTCGGAAGACAGGCACGTTAGCAAGTCGTTAAAGTGGCTGGCCTTGGTTCGGAAAGCAAGACGTTACGAGGCATAAAAAACAATAAAAAATAGACGTTACAAAAAAAAAAAAGACAGAAAAGAAGAGTGCGACGCCTCCTCTAGTTTGTCTCTAAGGTTAGCCTTTGCCTCAGAAGCGCAACGAAGTTTTCAATCCCATTAGGTACCAGCGTGACCATATGGTCACGCCAATCCCGACGAAGCCTTTCCATTTATACAGGTTTAAGAAACCTCGCCGAAACCACGGCACTATGCCTTGTGATACCTCAGGCTTCTCCTTAACGACACGATGTGGCAGAACGTTTTCTTTGTTTATTGGGGAGTGCTAAAACAGGCGCGAAATAGTGGTTCCAGACTTCGGTGCGTCGGCATGCAACGTCCTTCGGGTAAACAGATTTCTTTCTAGTATTATTTTTTCGTCATAGCGTGATGCACATGTCCCTGTAGAGTAAGTGCACTATGCAATCTCCGGTGAAAATTTGAAGTAGATTAACCAAAGCTTTTGCTCGCGAACAAGAGTGTTACTTTACGTGTTACCATATGGTCACGCTGGGCCTTTAGGCTCCCTATTTTGGTTAAGTTCGTTTCTTCGTTTTACGCTCCTTGAAGGGTGATTACGCTACACTCGCCTGCCAATTTATTGTGTGCCCAGGTGTACATTAAATTATATAGTCAGAATACTCAAAGAGGACGATAAAGATGCGTCGGCTATCTACATTGCGCTATCGGAGGCTACCGCCTACTCAGACGAAGATTTCCCAAATAAGGATTCTGATAGTCTCATAGAAAACTTTATTATATTATGACTGGTATATTATATGATTTGGGGGGGGGGGGGGGTTGGGCGCAAAGCCAGCCCCATACATTCAAATAATATGGAGGGGGGGGGGGCGCTAAGTCAGCCCCATACATTGACACAATAGGGAGGGGGGGGGGGTTGCGACGAACCTTCGCCCCCCTCCTGAAGTGGAACTCTGCGCACGCTCATGGTGACCACACAATGCAATAAATGCGACGTCGCCATGTGCGCTGCGTGCTGCACGTCATTTTACAATGATTGCCCAACAAATCCCTAATTTTTTTTTCGCGATGTGTCAGGGCCTTAAAGAAAATTCGTCACTTTGTGATCTTTACTGTAGCCTAAGGGCCTAGCGTGGCCATATGGTCACGGGCCATATTTGGTAAACTAAGCGCTCGTTCGCGATGAAATTTTCAGTGTGCTATATACACATCTAGACACGATAAAAAAATCACATCTGTTTTGACAAGACTGATAAAAAAGGAACCGGTCCCTAAAGGGTTAAGAGGGAGCAATAAGGACAAAATTATAACAGCTGTGAAATCTTTCACATTACCAAGACTTCAGTCATGTATATCCGTCACGGAAACGACATTGTAAATATATACACAAGGAGATTACATACGTTTTACTTTCGTGCTATACCGATTCCGATGACAGAAGGATCAATCATTTTTTTGCTATGCGTATGAAAACAGGGCAGAAGGAATGGATAAGCAACTGAGCCCACTCTTTCTGCGTCATATTGCTACGTCTTTCTAGATATTACAAGGATGAAAGTGTGCTGCACACACATTGCACATCTAACCAGATAACGCTTGAAGGAAAGAAGTGTGAACTTAAGGGCTCGTTTGCTTTGTTAAACACATTATTAATGATAACTAACAGACAACGATGCCAAGGAAAGTATAGGGGACATTATTAGAGGTAATTGTAATGTAAATGTGAAGAAAGAAAAAGTGGACGAAAAGATAACTTGCCACCGGTAAGATGCACATATATGCCCTATAAAGTGGACGGAGGGATGACCGCCACCGTAGCTCAGTGGTAGAGCATCGGACGCGTTATTCGAAGGTCGCAGCTTCGGATCCTGCCGGTGGCAAAATATCTTTTCGTCCACTTTTCTTTCTTCACATTTACATTACAATTACTTCTAATAACGTCCCCTATACTTTCCTTGGCATAATTGTCTGTTAGTTCTCATTCCTCTCTCCCTTACTCCTCTGTCTCCCCTTACCCTTCCCCAGTGCAGGGGTAGCCAACCAGATACTTCATTTCCGGTTAACCTCCCTGCCTTTCCGCATCCCATCTCTCTCTCTCTATTGTCTGGTAGTTCTCAGATAATGCTTGGCACCATCTCAATGTTGCATATTTCTATTTGTTTTTTTTAAAGTCTGCAGTAAAAGAAGTCAGGTTAGTCTTTCGTAAGACATTCATATCCACGGATGCAGAAAGCCTAATGCACTTCTTTATTTGGCGTATCTATAAGGATGAATGAACACCTG